>UXGC01000877.1:0-34398 GCA_900480045.1 Eurytoma adleriae
ACATCAAAGTTCTAAATTCTCCGTTCAAGGAACGTTACTGGAACGTTGTGTAAGAGACCGTATGCGGACATTTTAACTAGGAACGTTTTAGGAACGTTATAGAAACTTTCAATGGAACGTTTTCTTGGTTCCTTCAGCGACATTCCAGGAACGTTCGTAGAACGTTTTGTGCTATTTGGGTATTTATCACTATTTAAGGTAGTTCCTGTCATTTTTGAACGGAGTATTTACCGTTTTGAAGATTGGTACTGCTGCCTCAGTAGGCGATGAAGTAGCCTTGTTTTTAAAACTAATACTTGGGTCAAAACAGTAAACTTAACTTGTTATTTTTTCCGTGAAAGCTCGTTCGTAGAGTAATTGCTGTCTTAACTAAACATTAGCTAATTTTTAGATAAAAGATGTTAAATAACTTGCAAGAAAACAGGAATTGCGTGAATTTTTCTGTTCAACTTCAAAGAACATTATTTATTTTGAAAATATGAATCTTTATTGAAGTTTATATATTAAAAAAACATTGTATAGTTCGATAAACTTTACTTTATTTTAATTTTTTTAATTACAAATTTTTTAGAACCAAGACTGGAGATGAATCTTGATTGTCGACCTGGCATTGGAGAGTAAGACGAAATTCTTGGTCTCAGTTTTGGTCTTGGTCTAGAAAATTTTTTAAAATCTTGACTAGGTATCGTCTCGTTTTGACGTTAATGCTAATATGATACCAAGATTAATCGTAATAAAAATCTCTTTGTAATAAAAATTAAATCTATAAATAGTTGTTTTACACAGGCTGGTGAATAGAATTAAAACACTCTACACTATCCAAATTCTGACATACTGTTAGGCTTTCAATTTCAGTGAATTATAAATATTTCCGGAAATCTATGAAAGTCTTCAAAATTCTTTCTCTTAAGGAGTCTTACCACTATATTTTTATTTTTTAAAGAATGATAATTGATAGGATAATTCCAAAGATTCCCGAAGATTCCTAAGATTAATTAACTTAATTTCTTAGTTCTTTCGAGCAATAAAATACGATGTCTAGAATTTATTTTTAATTCAAATTAATAGTTAAAATTTGTCTGTCTTCGAATTTGATGAGCAAGGCCTACAGCCTAAATATACCAACATTTCTTAGTAGAGCATAAACAATTCGATAAGTCATATCGTCTTTAGATATATTATATCGTTCCGTAGAATTTCCATACGCGATGAATCACTAATTTTTTCGAAGAAGCTATGCGATAAATTAAAGTAAGATTTAATTAACAATTAAAACTCTTAATTAATATTAATTCGTATTATATACCGTATGTCATTATTACATGAAAACCAGAAATATAAAAATGTAAATATTTCTTGAAAATTACAGAAGAAAAAATAATTTTAAAATTAAACAGAAGAAGGACCCTTTTTGTAGTATTTAAATTTTATTAAAAGAATGTTTTTCTTAGTATGAATCACTTTTACCCTTTCAAGCTTCGTCTATTTACTTAATTGTAACACTAATTAATATATAAATAGATGACATAACTATATTAATATTTAATGATTTGCTAATTAACATACCTACTAATAATATAAAGTACATAAAAAATGATTAAATAATTTAATAAAAATTGAATAAAAAGCAATATCATAAATTATACCCAACTTCATATCTTTCAATCTTTTAAAACACTGTACGTTTCATTAAATAATTTTGTAATACTATAATTCATTTTGAATTGCCCTTAACCTCTTCACGCCAGTGTTCAGTTTTAAAAGAAAATAAATTCTTTTATATTAACAATATTTATATTCTTTATATTATGGATACACAAATTTATGGATTAATTTTTGAATAATTATTTAACTTTGTTCTTGTAATAAAGACAGTGTATCGAATTATACTAAAAAATTATTGCCCACATATCTGGACGTGAAGAGGTTAAATTACGCGGTACAACCTTATGCGTTCGCTCGATACAACATTTCATACGTTTATTCAGCACTCAATGCGTTGTTTGGTATACATTTGGTAATATGCCTGAAGTTTATGTGCGCTGATGTTTCCTCGTATTTGTATGCACACGCGAAGTGAAAGCACAACTCATCTTTGTCATTCTCCGAAATTTTCGCTTTGATCGACGTATTATTATTTTTGAACAAAGAGCATTCGAGATCGATACCACTGATCATCAGAGACTTGTTTTTCCATCCATCTGAACTAAGTTTCCGCACATAGAAGTTCTGACAAAACACCTTCTTGGAACGATCGTCGCAGTCCCCTGTAGCAAGTGCGATGTCATTATCAGCCAAATTGTGGATGGCCAGCCAGGTCATGGGCGTTTCGAGCTCCAAAGTCGCGTTCATCTTCATTCCGTTGGTATCGAATTGTATGCAGTGGATCTTGCGAAAGGAACCGCTCGAACTATCGTAGGGCATGCCACAGTAGCTTAAGAGTTCGCGTGCATTGGAATAGGCAATCTTATCACGAAATATATTCAGATCATGCTCGATGCTCATTTCTTTTGCTATATCACCAGCAGCGTTTACGTGCATCACTATCCAAGGCGATTTATGAAAGAAATCCGTAATGTTTTGCACGTAGTATCCCTTTTCCGGCGATAAATTATTGATAGGAAAGACGAGGTAGTTAAACTGCGGTTGGAAAGGCTCGGGTTTGCCAATTTTGGTGCCGCTGAAATTGTAAGTCAACCTGCACACACTTTCGCCTGCGCACATTTGTTTGTTACTTAGGATCACTTCGAATTTGTTGGGATAAATTATAGGATGGACGTAGCGCACAGTTGAGTCGTTTTCTATTGGAAAGATTAGGTCGACGATGGAACAATTGGTCATATCTACGATTTTGTAACCTACATACCGTTTTTTATCATTTTCGTGGGAATATCCAATCATAACTCTTTTATCAGTCAAAGGCCACAGTCTCGTGAAGTACGATAGTAACTGACTGTTTTCATCATCTGGAGAAAGCTTGGTTTTTGGACATGTATATCTGCTTGTGACATTGGAGAATAAAGGCATGTCTAATACCACTGTACAGGTAACAATTTTTGCAGGATCTTCTTCGCAAAATGCGTACACATTGCTGTCGTTAAAAGAAGGAAATAGATCATCAGTCACGTAAAAGTACTGCGCCTTTGAAGGTATTTCAACTTCTGTTATGTAAGTTCTCGTTTCTGGAGTTTCAACAGTTTCTCGCAAACTGCAGCATATCAAAAATATAATCACTAGCCATTTTTTGATGCGATAGAATATAGGATCCATTTTTTCTGGAATATGAAAAAAAAAACATTCGTAATTACGGTGATAAATATATATTTATTATATACAACTTTTACTATTAATAACATTTTTATTTAAAAAGAATATGAGCAAAAATGAATAATATTTTCACCCTAATTATCTGTAAAGTCCACTTTATGTATTTCCACAGTAAAAATAAAACCCATATTTTATTCCCTAAAACACTTTACTCCACGTAGATTCATTGTACTCTGCGGAGACACATTTTATTCACTTGTTTTGTCATCTTTTGAACACACATAAACTGGATGTACATGAATTATTGTCAACTAAAAAGGACTTTTTTCAATAATTAGAGTGAACAATTTTTTTTACACCTCAGGAATAATAGACGGTTATTTGCTTTGAAGAATTAATGCTCGGATAATAAACTTCAACTACGGGAGTAATCGCCTATTTTACTCCCTTAGTACATAAATATCTATTACAATTTAAGGAAAACTTCAGTAAATAAAATTAAAGTAAAATTGATTGGAAAAATTTCAAACAATATGCTACTAAAAAAGAACACACAATATTGATGTATCAATAAAAAAAACGTAAACATAAACTATAGTTTACTTACAAATGTTTTAATGAACTTATTAAGTCAAATAAAGTTTTGGATGTTTACGCGAAACTGTCACATATTCTACTACTAAAAGTCAACGCTTCGATTAATTTTATGTAAATGGTGAAACAGACAGATAAAGGCAGTGGAATGATCGTTGATAGCTTTTGCAACCTCCGCAGAACGAATTATCAATTTTTTACTTCACTTTCTAAGTAATTCTGACTTAATTACGCTGACCTTTTTAACCCCAGTAATGTTTCATGTGTTTACGAGTTTACGAGTTTAGTATTAAATATAAACGCTATTCGCCAATCTACACTAACGTTTATTCAGTCATAAAGTTCGAATAAGTCAATGGCACCTTCTTGTTATCCAATTTTTACAGCTTCATTCCGCTACTAGGATTTTGAATTTTGCTTCCGTTATTTTTTCACTCTCGAAAAATCGCTAGCATTTGAGCACCGGTAAATGCATATGCGGAATGGTCAGTCGGTCACTGAAATCGACACAATCGACTGGAAATACGCCGGAAGAACTTGCGTATCCGTTTCTATCGGTAGAATAAAAAAAAGCAAAAGTGACATGATTATTATCTCGAGAGCATCGAACTACCGCGAGCGGAAAGTTTGATTTATAGTGTTTACTATTCGTTCTCGTGACTTCTGCCGTTTCGGATCACTAATGCTACAATTTAGGACGTTAACTCGCGAACCGTGATAGTATCCACTTTTTTGCTTTGACACTTCGTTTGTTTTTTGCAAAGTCGAGGAAGTTCGTACAAGTGTTTCGCGTAAAGTTAAGCTAGGAAAATAGTAGATGCATTTCGTTTGCCGTCGCTCATGCGATCATTTTTGGCAGCGATAATGAACCTTTTGTTCGCACGATATTTCATGCTCTCGCGGATAATTAACGCTCGTAATGCCGCGGCATAACGGCAGCTTATGCAATTTAATCACATTACCGTATGCGTGCGCAATACCAACGCAAATTAAACAGTAGTACCATTATCATCGCTACACTTACATTATATTCAGCCGTTGTTGTCGAATTCACAAGCTTTCACCTTGTTTGATAATTTGCTTTGTTAAATTAAAAATACTAATTAGCTCTTCGGTGAATTAAATAATATTGCTGATTATAAAAGTTTTAGATCATTGAGCAATATAGTTACTTTCTCTAATAATAATTGTGCTTCTTATTGTCGATTATTTTATTGAAAGATATCGCAAGATTTATGTTTTGATAATACTACTTAAAAAATTTGTATTATCAAACTCATGTTTTTAGTTGCAAAAATTAAGGTGATGTCAAGCAGAAGTAGATATCTACTTTGTCGGTAGCGTTGTAATCTTTATTCTTTAAAGCAAAATAATTTTTTGCTGAACCAAAAGTTGATGAATGAAGTTGTTGTTTGACTAATTCTCTCTTAGAAAATGATGGCAGGATGTTATGAACCAATCAAAGAATTTTTAAATGCTTCACTAGTTTCGGTTGAACGATGCCAAAATTCAAAAAATGATTGTACAAATTTGCTGACCTCAAAAATTGTAGTGCATCATAGGTAAACAAATACCTTATTGATGTATCTGAGCGCGCGAAGCGATGGATTTTGCTAGTTATTAGAAAAGTTACATGGAAGTTTTTTTATCGAAAAATTGTTTTAATTTTCACATTCCGCAAATAACTTTTTATTTCGATGTTTTAATTTGAAATTGGTTATAGTTTATTTATTTTATAAGAGTTTAGCCACAGACCGTTTATTGATATCTCTATTTTATATGAATTTTTTTTCAAATCTATACGATACAAAAATACTCAATGTAAATTCAGGGCTTTCAATGAACGCTTATAGTTTTTTTCAAACATTTTCCATAAAATCAGTCTTTTAAAAATTTTGTCGATCTTCAGTTATTTTAAGAGAAGTGTAAATATGCAACGAAACTGGATTAAAACCCCGATTATTCTTTTGTTTTTTACTGTAATGTACAGTATGGAATTAAAAAATATTACCAATTGTTATTCGGCATAATAAACGGATCAGTGCCTTTGACTGTTACCGATTCGTTAAAAAAGAATACGATGGAATATTTTTAAAAACTGAAGTAATAAGTTAATTTTGTATTTTGCAACCATTAAACTTACAGCATGCAAAATTTTCATTCTGCCTCCCATTTTCATGAATTAGTTTCAGATCAAGTACTTCTTTGGCAAGATATTAGCTAACGATAAATTTACTGTAAAAATGATTTTAAACAATGAATCGGACATCTTGTTTTGTTTACGAGCAAGGTGGGCAATGACGGTTAAGAAAGGACACATTTTTTACCACCTGATTCAACATTGGTCTTATCTCGGAACGCAATTGTCCTTTGGTCGGTACGGTTTGTTGCTCGGTTTTGGCCGTCTTTTTTCTTTCTCACCGCTCAAACACGGCCGCTGCGTTTTATCGGTCTTCACCCTTTATCTTCGGTCGGTCCGAACCCGATGACGTAGAATCGAAATTGAATCGACGATTGGGCTGTGTCGCGGCCGGAGCGTACGTGCTGCCCGGCTCCCTTCTCGCTCGCAGGGTGAGCCCATTGCACGTACGTGGCCATTTCAATTCGGCGGGGCTAATGATGCTCGCGGAAATCGATTGCCCGCTCTACCGTTTTACCGAACGTTCGCCTCCTCTTCTCCTGCCCCCGTGGTGTAAATTTAGCTATCGACCGTTTTTCAAAATGATTTGCATTTTTTTCTATTTCTGAGTATTAGCCTATCTAGTGGTTGAAAAATTAAAATAGTAGTTACTAATTGGAGAAAAAACTTATTTTTTTATTAAAATATACTAAAAGTAAAAAAAGTTTAAAGTTAATTTGGTCCGTTCCGCTGATGCTGTCAGCTAAGGTAGGTGGTTCTATAATCGCAAGGAACCAAATTCCGATTTCGCACGACTCAGCGTTTCAACTAGTCAAACGCGACATACGGACCGTAGCGGAACTAGTGTCCAATTATGGCGCGATTGAGCGTTCCGGTAAATCGAAACGGCTCACGGAACGTCACGGAACCACTCGTTGGTCACGGCGCTAAAGGTTCGTTTCCCGATAAAGTAATCACACATGGAATAAAGTAGTATTGACGACTTGACGTATACGTTGTTATGATCCGGCCGATTAATTTGGTCCGTTCCGCTGAGGCTGCCAGCTAAGGTGGTTCTATAATCGCAAGGAACCAAATTCCGATTTTGCACGATTCAGCGTTTCAACTAGTCAAACGCGATACACGGACCGTAGCGGAACTAGTGTCTAATTATGGCACGATTTAGCGTTCCGGTAAACCGAAACGGCACACGGAAGGTCATGTAACCAATCTTTGGTCACGTCACTAAAGTACTGAAGTACAAGAGGAGAGTGATGGTATAAATGAGGTTACGTCGCAGATTAAGTCTGTATCTTTATTTGCTCCGGTGTGGTACAAAACGTGGAACTGTACTGCACTCGAGCTGGACTAGAACTAGAACTGGAACTGAACTTGCCGGGCCCGAGGCCCCTTAATTTATAGTCTATGGGTGTGATGGTGGCGCCCTCCGTCAGAGCTCCCATAAGAGGAGAGCTTATCGCCCATTGGTTGTAGAGGCGGAGTCATGGATGGAGCAGCGCAGCTCATTGGCTCTCAGTATTGCAAAAGAAAGGACGGAGCCCCCTCAACCCCTGGGATGATGTGGCAACAGCGCGCCGATGATCATCTGTCCCCGGCCACTCCATATGGCCTTGGCATTCTGTCGCGGCAACAGCGCTTTGGCTGTCCCCAACCAGTCCTGATGGCCCTGGCGATCCATCAGGCTGAACCATGTTGTTCCATCGTTCCTAAAACAGGATCGCCCTACAGTAGCTACTGCCGGTAACTAGCCTCTTAATTTCATAAATAGATCTTTACGCAATATCAGATCTTTCCACTGACACCTTTCCGAATTCCTTAATTTTACAGCCAAATGTCACGAAGCGAAACGTTCCAAAATCCGCGAACTCGCAATGCAGCGTAAGACAAAAATTCCCATTCTCAAATAAACCGTTCATTCTGTTAATGCACCGAGACCCTAAATAATATATAGGTATAGTGTCGACCGTAGCTCATCACAACGTGCTTGTTAGTCAGCGCCCTCACTGGCGGAATCCATAACTTATGGTGCGCACACGTACGATACACGGACCCGAAGTACAACCTTAAAATTCTTTCTTGTGAACCGAATAATCAATATTCAAGGCATTATCTGATTAAGAGCTGCACATTTTAATAGATCGGGGCCAAATTATCAATTTTCGCATATTAAAGCTATTTTGTATCCGAAGAGGGGAATCATAATAGGAATCGATTAGTTTTTTCTGCCTAAGGTATTAAGAGAGTTGCTTACACGTGGAAGGATAATTTCGCGGAAATAATCACGTCGGAGCAATTCGCTGTGAGTTCGAGTGTGTCGATTAATAATTCAGCATTTACCAGCGATTTGCCAAATGCGCTATTCGCTTCAAACTGAGCGAAAAGCCTGAAATTCATATTTCGCCGCGTCATAGATAATGTCAATTTTGTCGAGAAAAATATATATAAGTCGATCTAAAAGCTAGAGGCTCCGGCTGTATTGCCAACTCGTGAGCGCGGGCTCTCTGCAGCTTTGAATTTATGGATCCTCCTGACAATGGTGGGAAGGACGGGACAGGGGAAGTTGGCAGATACGCCAACCGAACCTTTTCCCCTTCTTTCCTCCGCACACTTCGCACTTCTCCGCTAATATCTCACTCGCTTCTTCTCCCCCAACCTTTATTCATTGCTCCAAGATGATTATCGTTTTCACATTTATTTCAGTCACCGTTTTATTTCATTTAAAAAGTCGCGCGTTTAATGTAACAAACCGGCATAAGCAATTTGCTGCGTTCACAGATAACTTCTTTTAAAATGCTAACTCTCCTTCTGCTCTTTGTACAGTCGCCGCTCTTTTCCACCCCTACCGGTACCGCCGGAGGACTTTGTCTCTCTGGCGCTCCAACTCGGCTGCAACGGGGTAAAAGCGAAGATAGCGTGTGCATGCCCTTTCCGTGTGTCGCGTGACCAGCGAATTAGCAAACCAAATTGGATACGAAGCTTCGCATAGTGCCGCCGAGCGGGCTGCAAGCCGAAAGCGGAGGCACGAAGTACCAGACTCCACGGCGCTGGCAAGTCATTTAATATTGAAGATCGATAAGGATGAGTGCTAGAATAGAACAGTCCGCTAAAAGTATTTCAGAGTTAAAGTTGTAAATTACTTTAAAGTGGTCGAAAAAAGGTGGAATTTTCTCTCTCTCTCTCTCTCTCTCTCTCGCTCCTCGCGAATAAAGGTTGGAATTTCAGTCGCGCATTAAAATCCAAAGTGTATAAAGGATAGGCGTTTCTAAAGCGATGCGTCACTCCAACATCCAGCCTTTTATTCAAAGATACATTTGGGTATCCTTTTCATGTCGTCTCGACACATTTTTTACATGAGTAAATCTTACTGTGAGGGTATTGGTGGGTGATAAGGGAGGCGCGCGCGAAAGAGAAATCGGTATTGGATAGGGGCGAGACGTTCGGGCAGGGAAGGGGTAAAGGGCGCCACAAAGGGCCCGCGAGTGGAAGAATGAAAAAGAGGAGACGAGCTCAAGCCGCGGGGTGAAGGAGACGTGTGTACACAAGGAGCGAAGCGGCGAATTCGTCGCGGAGACTGAGTGAGAGAGAGAGAAAGAGAGAGAGAGAGAGAGAGAGAGAGAGAGAGAGAGAGAGAGAGAGAGAGAGAGAGAGCTGCTCGTCGATTCCACCCGTCAGGGGCCAAATTGCAGAACTGTGTTTAATGAAGTCGAGAAACGCGATGCTGGCGCCACTTGAAAATTCAGTATTTGCTACTGCTTTTTTTCTTTTACTCTATTTTACTCGAAGGCCTGCAGTGCTTCATAAGTTTGAAGTGTGTCAGAGTGAAACTTTTACGATTATGTAGTCTGTTTAGAAGATTTTTCACTTTTTCATAATCTTGTTAGTTATGTCATAATTAAAAATTTAAAAGCTTTCAATTTAATTAATTTATGCATCAAAGGATTCTTACATCTTTTAATATTTTTAATACTATATTGCGTAAATAAAATGTAAAGCAATTAATGACAAGTAACAGTGTACCACAAAAAACATGTAATGCTATTTATTTTGAAGTTGTGATAGTATTATTAAGGGGATCAGCCTATCTTAAAACGTACAAGAGAACAAATAATTAATCATCGTTCTTTTTATTGGAAATCATTTATGGCAACCTTGTTTTTCTCTCCGTATAGCATTTTATCGTTGTTAGAATTGAATTAGCAATCTTCGAAGTGAGACAACACGGCCACGAAGAGGCGACGCGAATAGGGTGGAGGGTGTTGAACTCCTCAACAGTTTGGGACGAGGCTCGATCTTGTTTGCATGGTTGTAGAGTAATACACAAGGTATTCATAAAAACTCGAAATTCATGATCTTCGGAGTGTGTGTACGTTATTTCGACGAGTTCCACCAATGTAAACATACACACTCTGCTTATACAGTGTGTCCAATATATATCAAAAAACGTGTATAAGTTTTTAGATAAAATATTTTTTGCCCAGGTTAAGGTCATTTCCGTAGTAACTTTTGACGCTGTATCTAATGGCGACCCTGGTTTGACCTTGTCGATGACCTTCAAGGTTATTTCAAGGTCACCTTCGTTTTTTTTAAATGGGAAGACCCTTTTTTTGACCACGGCAATCGAAAGAACGGAAAATTTTGTGTTCAGATATGTATCCATGATAACATTTTATTTTATTTTCGATTTTATGGGTGAAGGTCATCCACCTGGGTAAAAATCTGTCAAAAATCCCAAAATTAACATAGGCAATCCTAACCTATGTATAGTATGAAAATTTAATACATTTATGGCGTAAGATTTTCTGTGTTAATTTTGGGATGTTTGGCAGAGATTTTGATCCATATAGATCCATGTAGATGTCCTTGACTCAAAACATGGGTACATATCTGAACGTAAAATTTCCCGCTCTTTCAGAATCTGAAGTCGAAATTAAGGGTTCCTATTTAAAAAAACAAAGTTGACCTTGAAATAACCAAAGTCATCATTAATCCAGCGCCAAAAGTTACTACGCAAATGATCTTAACCTGGATAAAAAGTACTTTATTTAAAAACTTAGATTTCGTAATGGGTATAATTTGCTACAAAGTCAAGCTAGTATTAAATTTTCAAGCTAAATAAGATAATAATTTTTTAGTAAAACTGTAAGAAATATTCAGTCTACAAATTTTTATGCGCCATGTGTATACAATCCCCCGGCGCTTGCTTGCACGGACATCTTCCTCCGTCGCTTCGTATTATCCTGTTGGCGGGTGGGATCCACAGGAAGAGGTTACGCAGGGCCTTGGCGTTCCTCCAAAATATCGACACGTCCGCCGAAATTGACAAATCACCGCGCGTCGTGCGATCCGTCCCAGTGGTCACGTATCCGCGATACACCGACGTGCAAACACCCCTGCTTTTTTTTTTATTTACAAACCGGTGCGTAACGAACTTTGAAAAATAGCCTGCGCTACCGAGATTTAAACATTTTCCTTTTTTTTTTTACAAAGACCAAAGTTTCGAAGGATTGCTGTCCGCAAAAAGTTTTTGCGCGCGATTTTGGCAGAAGGGCTAACTTTTTGTTTTCGCTTTTTTCATTGTAGTTTATTCGACAAAGTACGGCATTACAGCGGTATTACAGTGTTGCATCAGTACAGAATAAAGTTTCTCGGAGCTGATTACTTACAGTTTATCTGTCAGAGGATTTGCGCTGTTTGTTTCGTTAATAAAAACAGCAAGAGTTTCGAAAAAGTTACTTCTATTATTTCTTGGCACGTTATACCGGAGCTGCTTTATGTGTTACCGTTTTATAAAAAAATTTTGAATAGCGCTTTTGTTTAAAGGATCAAAAAATGGAAGCAGTTACAGGTCTTGAAATTTATTGAATTTTTAGATTGATTGGAATATCAATGTGGTGATGGAAACAAAGGCCACAAAATCTGCTCTACTCTCGGTAACATGAAATTTCCATTAAAACCGCTACCACTAAAAGGGGTCCATTTGTGATATAGTTAATACATATCGAACCATCTTCTTTTTATTACCTTCAAATAGATTGTTAATGGAAATTTGATTTTATTTTAAAAAGTGCGTTAATTGATCGTTCAGAGTGAAATTCGAAAAAATATTTCAGATAGTAACATTTTAGACCAATGTCAATAAAATAGTTTAATTGTTACAAATATAAAATATACATTTTAAAAAACCCTTTAAAATACAGTTTTTCAAATTCACTCGTTAATCCTTAGTTGTAAAAACTAATGCATCGCTTGAGTCCCACAGCGAAGGCTGGTCGTCGTTACTCGTTAGGAAGATAACTTGTCTTTCTCCCGACGCGTTGTAAAAGGCGTGCTCACTCTTTGGCGATCCCGGAGGCACAGTAGCTTCGGCGAACCCTGTGCACCTCCCGCCAGTCTCGTACGTGACAGACCTTTCAATGCCCCTGGACATTTTTGTAAAAATTTCAGTCGTCGATGTGAAAGCTAAGAAATGTTTTACGAAAAGCATTCAACCGCCTCTAGGGATTATTTCTTCCAAGTTTCAAAAGAATTTTTTTTTATATAATTAAAATTTTAATCTTTGAGGATTTTTTAGACTTCGTGTTTGTTAGTTAACTAGTCGTTGAAACATACAGAAGAGCGAAAGGCGAGGAATTTAAAAGTTTGCCTTATAACAAGCATAATCGCTATATAGGCAAAGAGAAACCGGACAGAGTCAACTTTTAAAAAAAGGAGGAGCGGAGGGGTGAGATCCGCGTTATCTTCGTGGAAGCCGCTTCCCAGGCGTCCCATATGTTTGCCACTTAAAAGCGCAGATCTCACAAGCCCCACCGGAATGCCGCGGAAAAATAAGGCCATGGAGACGAGACAAATCTCCGTGTGTATGCAAAAGCGCGTCCGCGAATTATTTTCCAGCCGTGAGAAAGTTGACGCTGATATGCCCGTACTCCCTCACTCTTGAAAAGGATAGGCTGTAATTCGACGTAAGGGACGTGCAAGATTAAGAGATTGTGTCTTAAATCTTATGGATCGTTGCGACTTTTATCTGATTTATTTCGGATACAGCGTTTTATAGTTGTTCATCTTTCGAGAAGTTGCTTTGAACTCAAAATATAGTGAGATGAATAAGTGACTTGTTTCTTGTAACAAGACTATTTTTTAGAAAACCATAATTGTTCTTAATAAGTTAAGAAGTTTTTCACCAACGATATTGAAATAGTAAACAAATTCGTTAATGATCCTTTCATTTTACCACAAAATTAATGGCTACCATAGGTGGTACTATCACGCCAATCTCAAATTAGAACAAAACACATTACTTTCCTATCTGTGTTTATTCCTTTTATTTTGGTTTAAGACCTTTCAAAATGTACCAATTGAGAATCTGGAAAAAGAGTATATCGCGTGTTGGAAACTCATTATTTTATTTTTCTTTTAAAAAGCTTTTATTGTTCGGTCTATGTGTCTTTTCAAATAATTCAGGACTTATTTCATACTGTCTCTCTTCGAATTTGCAGTTAAGTTGCTCATTATATTTCGTTTAACGACTACACCGATGCTATACTAATGTACGGATAAATTATCCTTTTGAAATATTTTTAACAACTCCGGAGAAAAGTGCGCTATTAAAAGCTAGAGGACAATTCTTCAATATTTCTAGGTACTACTTTGCAATGTTTCAAATACGACTCTTTAATGACCTTCAGGAAGTTCTATCCATTGACGTTGTAACTCAAAATAGCGACTGCTTAGCTTGTGCTTGATGCACATAGTTACAAAATAAACTAGGAGGATTGAGGCGCGCTACGCGCGCCCTAGGTTTTCGCGCATAACCTGATCAAAAAATGTAAACAGAAACAATTGATATTCTTCTGTTTTGAGTTTGAGATCAAGATCGAGATTGAGACGGATCTTTGAGGAAACTGATATTCGGAGAGGAAAATTGCACGACAAAATTATTATGTAGACTAGGAGGGTTGATGCGCGCTACCATCAACCCTAGGTTTTCGCGCATAACCTGGTCAAAAAATGTAAACAAAAACAATTGATATTCTTCTGTTTTGAGATCGAGCTCGAGATCGAGACGGATCTTCGAGGAAACGGATATTTGGAGAGGAAAATCGCACGGCGAAATTATTGTGTAGACTAGGAGGATTGTGGCGTATGATGCTGGCAAAGCCTATATCTTTTCTATAGGAATTATATATATAATTCCTTTTTATAGTTCAGCAATTTTTTCAAATTTAAAAAAAAAATACGGTACACCTTCACGATCTACACAATGATTGTTTTCAATATAAAAAAATCATCTTCTGTGACAAATCATTTATGTATTCAATAAAACGAAAGTATCCAGCAAATCTCGACGCAGCGCATCCTCAACTACTGGGGATATCTTAATCATTAGCATTAATTAAACGCAGCTATCGTCGGTTAATTACGACTAAAGTACTCGATGGATGATAACGATCAATTAGAATTTTGAGCACGTCTGGCTTGACGGGGCATCACTCAGGGGCCAACCTACAGCAGCTCTCGCTCGCGAGACGGCGCCGGCGCGGGGCTAATCGAATCGTCGCGCGGAAGCACGTTAGCGTTCCATAATTCTGTGGACCCGCTCGGCAAGTTTCGCGCCGGGGATACAGAAGGCGCGACCCGAACCTCCCACCCCGCCCGTCCCTCGTATAATGGGCTAACTTGGGGCGTCAGTCAAATGCAGCGGTCGCCCGTGGTAGTCGCAGCTAATCTTGGAGTAAGTTTCCCGAGAGCGAATGAGAGAGGCAGGGACACCGAGATTTCCGCTCGCAGTTACTTAATGCGGCGGTCGCGAGCCCGATGGACGGACTGCGAACCCGCAGGAGCCCCGGCTGGATCTTAAATTTATTGCGCTGCGCTCGATGCGTTTTGTTTCAAGTTCGGATAATGCGAGCCGCGGGTGATCGATTGTCCTAGTTATAATTGCCCTTTTAAGAAATTTTAATTCATTGCTTAGTGCAGCACGCAGATGATGAAGTTGAGAATACATTAGTGTGCTAGTTTCATGAGGAAGATTTATGAGAGCTTTTTAAATTCATATGCGAAGTTTCGGACCATTTAACCGGGATCTTTTATCACCGTTTTTATTATGCTTTCCTTTGAAAGCCATTTTAATAAGAAAAAAAGTACTTCGCGGTCATTTATTTTAAATTAATTATAAGCTGTGTAATATATTCTTAATAAGGTGAGCTAACAATAGGGGTGCTCATTTTTAAAATCCAGTTTTGTGCACCATTATGGGCAATACTTTAATATTGCACTTTAGTGCGAAATTTTCACACGGGTGCAACGAAATTTTACTTGCCTTTATAATAATGATTTGTTTATAAATATTCATTTCATTAATTAAAGTGATCACAGACTGCAGGTGATCTATCGGTGCACGTAAGTACGACCGATAGAACGATCGACAGCAACTTTCCATTGTGCTGCGCGCGAATAAAACAGGAAGGACAAAGAGAAGAGGTAAGTTACAGGAGGGGACAGAGACGGAGGGTGGAAAGTTCAGGACAGATTGCAGGTGTGATACAACTTGTGAGAATCTGTTGGGGCGTCTGCACTCCACGGCTTGTCCCGTGTCGAACGGCTACCCGTGGCCCTGCCAGCTATGCTGCAACTTTCCAAAGTAGTTGGACTAGGATTAATTATGGTGTGCACCGACTCGATAGGTCAAACCTTGTCCCAGTTAACTTCCTTCCACAGGGCCTGGTGTCACCCTTCGTTCATCTCGCCTCTATCACTAATGCGAACGTCAGACGTCGCTAGTTGTCAGCTTGCCAAGTTTTCATTCCTGTGCAATCCCTTTTTTTGTATTTATAAATATCTTTAAAGTTTTTGGTAAAATTAGTATATTAATTAAAAGCATTAAAATAGAAATTCATTTCCGAATCGTGGCCACATTATTGTCTTTCATAAGTGAGACTTGCTGAAAAATCGTAGGGTTCTTAAATTGGCGGTGGCACATTTTGTTGTCGTTTACGTCCATAACGTTCAAAAGCGAAACAAAAATTGATTAGTTAAAAAACGTTTTGTTTTGATTTTTGTATGCATGCGGAAAAAAATTTGGGAATGCAGGACTGCCAAACACACTGTATGCAGCGCTACCGAGAGCCTGGGAGCGCCGCTCGCTCACCTCAGGCGAGAATCTCGCGCAAAGCAGACGCTGAAAGCAACGAAAATATAGCTTATTTACTATAGTTTCGTTGCTGACGGTAGTGCTGCACACAGTGTGATTGGCAGTCCTGCAGTCCCAAATTTTTTTTCCGTGCAAGGTGTCCAAAAAGTATCGAAAAACGTGTATAATTTTTTAGATAAAATATTTTTTACCCAGGTTATTCCGAAGTAACTTTTGTTGCTGTATCTAATAGTGGCCTTGGTTTTGACCTTGTCGAAGACTTTCAAGTTTATTTCAAGGTTATATTCGTTTTTTTAAATGGGAAGACCATTATTTGACTACGGCAATCGAAAGAATGGAAAATTTTGCATTCAAGTATGTATCCATTATATTATAACAATGGGTCAATGTCATCCACGTGGGTCAAAATCTCTGTAAAAAATCGTAAAATTAACATAGAAATCCTAATCTGTCTAGTGTGAAAATTTAATACATTTATGGCGTAAGATTTTGTGTTAATTTTGGGATTTTTAGCAGAGATTTTGATCCATATGGATCACCTTTAGCCATAAGATGAGTACATATCTGAACGTAAAATTTCCCGCTCTTTCAGAATCTGAAGTTAAAAATACGGGTTCCTATTCTAAAAAACAAAGTTGACCTTAAAATAACCTTGAAGGTCATCGACAAAGTCGAAACCAAGGTCACCATTAGATCCAGTGCCAAAAGTTACTACGGAAATGACCTTAACCTATTTAAAAACTTATGCACGTGTTTCGATACTTTTTGGACACCGTATATATTAAACTTCCATTGTAATGTGGAACCTACACAAAGTTGAATAAAATAGAAAAAATACATACAAGCTTCTCTTTCACAAAAGAGGGAATCAGGTTGCTTTGTTCCAAGACTGGTTTTGCTTAATTTTTTGATGTACTCGTTACGGTTAAGTGGGGAATTTATTTTTGACGTTCAAAAAGCTTTTCTTAAGCGTTTAAAATCTGAATTTGAAAAATTATAAAAACACAAGGTATAATTAAAGCAAGAGCTTTAATAGCACTGGAAGATGCCAGGAGTCGGGATTCGATTAACTATTACTTGCGGGAACTTATCTCCCGCCTATCGATGAAATAATTAGAACTACGAAACTCTGCCCCTGACGGCGACGCAATCCGTCACCGTTAATTTCCGCGAAAACTGTTTTCCTTTTTTCCTCTCGCTTCGGCGCCTTCGTTTCCACGCTCGAGGAGGAGTGGGCAAATGTCACTCGACGCGGCAAATTAAAAGTCGCGTGAGAAACTTGAAAAAAGCATCGCTTTAACATCAGTGAACAAACTAGTGATATTGCTTCGCTATTGTTAGGTTTAATTTAACTTTTAAACTAACAAGAAATGCGTTTCTTCTTTATGAATTTTTTTTGTCTGCTTTCGACGAGATACGACATTTTGCATTCAGTAATCGCAGGTTGAATAAACTGGATTTATGATCTTTTCGTTCTATAAGTTTTACTCGCTAATAAAAAATTTTATGATCATCGAATCAATATTGATTCCTGCTTGTGTTGATGTTTTCCATTGTTCAGAGTTTTCGGTACTGCATGAAATGCATAACGCCATGAAATTTCAAAGTTTTTTCCAATATTTTTTATTTAAATGTGTTACTTTTTCTCTCTCTCCTTCTCATTCCTCTATACATCTCTCTCATAGTCTGATGAAATGATCGCGCTCTATTCACATCCAGCCGTAGCGCTGGAAAAAGTCAATATAAATAGGTATGAACGTATACACTTCTCCGATTATTCGGAAAAAACCAACCCAACGCTCTGCAAACAAACCCGGGCAGTGCAAATAGAGCCAGCCGGTGGTGAGTAGGTGTAAAAATTGCGGCCTTTCGCTCGAAAACAAAAGAGTCGAGGGAAAAAGGGCCGGTCAGGGAAATAGTGCGGAGCGAAAAATTTACGCGCTTTCGAAAGAAGCTCGCGTAGCTCCAGGGCGCTCAGCAATTACGAGTGCAGAAAAAAGAAGTGCTACTTTATGACGTTTCTACGGCCGAGGGTGAGCCTCGGGAGAGGCAGCGCCTTGCGGCCGTACAATGCCCTCCAAAAGTTTTAGCGACGTTGGGCTAGCATGCACTTCTGAAAACGATACTTTATTTTTATAGCGTGTTTTTTCATTTACAACTTGGAACAGACAAAATTTAAAAAAACTCATTAGGTATTAACGATTTAGGAAACCAAGTATATTTTGGTTTCATTATTTGTTTGGAAATTAATACTCACTTTATTGTGTGTTAATTGTACTCTTTATTTTATGACGGATTTTTATGAAACTTTAGATAACTTTGTCTTATAAAATATTTAGAGGAAAATAAAGCAAAAAAAGAAGAAAAATATTCTTGATCGGAAAATATGAAGTTGCTTTTTAGCTTGTAACGGACCTCGAGTGTTGAAATAATTTTGTGTTTACTTCTTGCAATTTGATTATTAAACCCACCGAATTATTGAGCCTGTATATCAGAGTTTTTAGAAGCTATTCATTGATACTTTTTTTTTGTACATCAATATTTTATGACTTCTCCTTCTATAAGAATATGATTTAAAGAACAATAAAAGAAAATTTAAGTGGAGAAAAATATTTAATTCTAAGAAGTTAAAAAGATGTTGAAAAACATCTTTCAAATCCAAACTGACAATACTTATATTAACATTTTTATTGGTAATGTAGTTCAAATGCTCCAATTGTTATATGCAAAACATGACTTTTAAGAGAAGATTTGAATAGTTTAATCTTGCAATGGCATACCGTATTGAATGATGGACCATTCTGTTATCTGTTATCTTATTTCAACAATTCAAGTTGATAGTAAGTTTATTTGCTGTATTCAAAAATTTCCCTTGATACTTACCTATACTCCTGTTGGCAAAGCTTTTATTTTAGAGTTATTACTTTTGATAAATATATTCCAAATTTGATAAGCAGATTCGAGGACATAAATAAACCATATCTCGAGTTTAGGAAAGTCACACGAAGCACCGCAATATTTCGTTGGGGAGGGAGCACCGTTGCCGCCACCGCCACCGACGACGACTGCGACGAGGACGACGAGGCGCATGACGGATGTCTTGAAAGTTGCGAATTTCCGGAGTTGAGAAACGATTTATGCGTATTTCAGGAGACTCCGTTGCTGTTTGTGTGTTTGTTGTTTGCCTTCGAGGGGAAGCCAAGTTTAGGGGTCCCGAAGCCCTCGAGGTTGCCCCGACTAACGATAAACTATAGCCGGGGATTACTCAAGGTTGCATAAATTTTACCCGCACTAATTCAAATAAATATGGAATGCATTAATCGAATGCTAAACGCCAACATCTGATTTTCTTAGCAAAAAATTGTTAATTAAACTACTTAGAGTCTCAATTGTTTTCCTCTATTCGAATTGAGTTTCTAAGATTTTAAGAGACGTTAAATGCAGCATTTATTTAGGATGTCATCAACAATTCCTACTGCTTCAATCATTATTCATGCAATATGTACAGCGCATAAATTTTCTCTGCAATTCTTGAAGTAAGCTTTATAGGCGAATAATTATGAAATAATGGAAACTTTTAATTTTTGGTGGATAATATGAATATCGATAACCCAATAAAGCTCGTAAAACGAGCGATAAAAACGCCGATGGAGCCAAGCTCACTCATCCTTGTTATAATCGTGCAATCCACTCCAGTGCTCCTTGGCGTTGCTAACCGGCAAAAACATCAATTAAGTACACCTCCTTTATTACTTCATCTCTGCGGCATCCAAAACGTGCCCTCAAGGTCGAGTTCCAAGCCGGAGTTTCCCCAGTCCCTTACGAATACATCAAAGTCGAGGCGTATAACCCTTGTCGACGCGGCCAAGTTGCGCCAAAGTTTTTCATCCACGAAGCCACGGCTCAAAGAAAAAAGTCCCAAGAAAATCGCGCAAACTTCCGTAATTATAAAGAGGTGCGCATAGCAGAGCAAGTTAAAGGGGTGGAAAAAGCCGGACCGATCGAGGCGCGTGCCATCCTTCTGAGCCTTTAGCTGTCGAAGTGTTTTCTTTTTTTTTCACAGGCTCGTTTAACCCGTTTGAGACTCGTTAATTTTAATCGGCCACTTGATAATAAGAATTTTCACCGAGGAGGAGCGTTTCATCTTGTAATTGAACACTACTAAAAGATAAATTGACTGAAATAAACAGTACTGGTACGAGAGGTATTTAGTAAAATTAAATTAATATGTAAAATTAATTATCATTAAAATCATCACTCAATCTATCACTTTCAAGCAGTTTGTTTATTTATATAACAATAAAAATGTTTGGTAATATACTGTGCCTTTTCTAAAGCTTATAAATACAAATTAAAAAGAAGTTTAGTATAAGCAACAGTTATAGTACAGTATAAAAACAGAAATATAAACTTTGAATGATAAAATTCACACCTTTTTGTGCAGGGATTTAATCCGGGGAAATAAATATTACAATAATTAGTAGCAGAAATTAGGCAGATCTAGCAGATAATTATCGTTGACGCGGGCTTAGCATTTACAGATTTAAATTTTTTGCAAGTACTTTGTGTTCGTTGGGTCGTAACACTTGATTGAGCAAAGAGAGGAAGAACCGTGGCGGCAAAGCGAAAGGGAAAATTTTGTTAAGACATTATTCAAATGTCGCCTGGCGTCAAAGGCCGGTGTAAATATGCTTTCGCGCCAACTTTCCCCTTTGGCTCTTCCAGCGTGAGTCCAAGCGATGCTACCATGATACGAGCGATTGAATTTAAATTTCCACTTCCCAATCAATGGGCTAACGAATGAACACGTTTGACTTTTTTCTTCGATAAGAATAATTATGTTTAGATTATTTTATAACTCTACTATTTCATAATAATGTTTGTTATAATTTCATAATTTATTATGAATAATCGGATTGGTATAAAGATTGTCTGATTTTAATTGCACGTCATTCCGTTCAAAACTTTAGAAGAAAAATGCGTTGAAAAATTTGTCGTTTATGCACTATATTTTCAAATATTTAAACTTATTTTTCTCCTATACACGGAGAAAACATTGGAGAAGCAGCAGTGCAAACACTCGTAGGACAGAGCAGCGCCACTTTTGGAGCTCAGTTGCTTTAGTTGGTAGCACTGCTCTGCGGAATAGGGGGCGCTGCTCTGCGAAATTGGGAGCGCTGCTCTACGAAAAGTTAAAAGCTCTGAGCTTCGGAATTTTGCAATGAATACTATCCAGTTTAAGAGCTCAGAGCTCTTAAGTAGGAGAACAGCTACCGTAAGTAAGAGAGAAAATACCGTACCGACAAGGAGAGCAGCGCCCTCAAGTTTCGGACGTCTGCCGTAAGAATTTGCACTGCTGCTCCCCCAATGTTCTCTTCGTGCGTTTGTAGTTAATTTTTGTAGAAAACAAAGTACATGAATTAGTAGGAAATCAAGTGCATCTTAGGAACGTCGGAATATTCTACATTTTATATATTATTATAAAAACTTTTTTTTCTCAGGAACCTTAAAAATATTAAATGGTTTTAAAAATTTGTACCATTACAAAGCTTTATCTTTAATAATTAAAGCAAGTCAAATATAAAATAATGGATAGTGTTTTTGAGTTTTAAATTATTATTACCCTGTAAACGTTCATAACTATCAGCTTACGATTTGAAAGCAGCATTTAACGCGTTACCTCATCAAAAGTAATGTCCAGCACCTGGCTGGTCCTCCAAATTATACCAGACCGGCTACCAGTGAGGCAGCGCTGTAAGACACGCCGAAACTATCGGTAAAACAGCAGCATATTAATCGGAGTAATTAAGGAAACTTGGGCGGTCGCCTTTATGCATTCCGAGTCTCAGAATTATGGAGTGCGCGGCGTGAGGAGGCATTAGGGCGCGCGCCAGCTTCTTGCGACGCGCACCGAAGATTACGGGCTGTCCCTGCGGGCCGTTGGCCGGCCGAGAGCCCCGGAAAATCGTCCCCCCGAGGCGACCGAGACCCTCCGCCGAAAACTTGGTCCACTCGCGCCAGATTTCAGATGCGTTATCTCGTGACACTCCGCGAAAATTCTTGCCTTCGGGAATTCGACAGAAGCTTGGTTTTTTTCCAGTCAGAAGAGATTGCGATCAGGAAGAACTCCCGAGGAGACGATGTGCAAAGCTCCTTTGATAAGGCGCGTTTCTTCGACTTCGCTATCTTAAAATAGGTCGGGTCTTGTGATGTTTTTTTAATAGGGCTAAATCAAAACTTTTTTTCCTTAAAAATAGATGTAGTAAAAATAACTTGTATTTCGTATTTTTACTAGAAAAAAGTTTTATGTAAAAACAACAATTATTTACTGAATCAGGGAGATATATAATAACTCTAATCTGTATAATATTAATGAATAGCTTGAAATTAATTCTGCTTAATATTTAGTCCGAGTAAGAAACTTTTGTGCAATTCTAAGGTCATAAAGTCACTAACCAATAGTGCCTATTGGGACTCTTGGGATCTAGGACTCTAAATTGCTCATTTAATGTAGTTCCATTTGATAAATGTAAGGAAATGTTGTTTCGACCCCAGAAGGTCGCTACTAACGAAACTACGATATAATGTGCTTAATAAGGTTAGACATTGGTTAGCCGTCACAGGCTCTCAAACGATATTACTGCACGGATAGAAATTTCTATTAATAATTACCGTTTTCACGGTAACCATGGACTTTCTGAAACTATGTAGTTTATAAACAAAAGAAATATTAATAAATGTTGCCGTGGACTCAGGTAAATTTTACCGTGGAGTTCGGTATTTTTTCTTTTGTTTATATTAAAATTTTGTATGTGTCAGAAAGTCCATGATTACCATGAAAACAACGGTAATTTTTAATAGAAATTTCTACCCGTGTAAGAATGAACAGTATTATACCATCCAGCTTCTAATCTATTGATCACTAAGGTCTAAAATTTTGAATTTTTCCAATTCTATAAATAAAAAGTTTCAACGGAATCCGTGATCCAGAAGTGAATCCTCCTAATCAGTACGATAACATTAATTTATTCAATCAACAAACATCAATATTATTAGAATATTTGCTGCAATACATCGCCTGTTAGCTCCTCTATCGTCATCCGGCGAGTGTTCGGTCAACCATTTGGCCGGTAAGAAACGTAGGCGGCCAGTGTACGCGACCGTACGTATGGCCGAGAAATCGCCCGAGGACGAATTCGATGGGACGTTAGTCGAATTGACATATCGAGTCGATTATCGGCCGCTTCTTTCCCAAACTTCTCCGGCAATTGCCGTTGTCGGGAGGTCGTGTGACCCACAAAAACGATGGCAGACAAGGCTGAATATTCGTCGGATTGTCATGTGTCGCACGGCACGATCATTTTAAGGCGAACTTGTCAAATAACCCAACCCCTCGATGATGATGCGCTGTGAAATTCTCTGAAATGAAATATATCGACAGTCCCACAAACAAAGGGATCAAGTGAAAATTCATGTTCGCCTATTTTTTTCGTTAAACCTAAATAAGGGAAGGCTCAGAAAAGGTAGTTTTTATTTTCCTGTTTTATAGAAAAAAGTTTGGTACTTGAAGAAATTAAAGTATTATTTAATACTCATAAAACCAACATAAACTAATAAATAATAAACAATTCTTTACAATCCAATGTTAATAATTCACAGAACATTATAGAAAGAAGATATGTATCAAATATTGTACTGTCGTAACCATGTATATTCAATATACAGGGTGTCCAAAAAGTATCGAAACACTATACATTTTTAGATAAAATAGTAGAAGTAACTTTTGGCGCTAGATCTAATGGTGACCTTGGTTTTGACATAGTCGATGACCTTCAAGGTTATTCAAGGTCACCTTCGTTTTTTTTAATGGGAAGAACCTTTTTTGGCCAAGGTATTCGAAAGCACGGAAATGTTTGCGTTCAAGTATGTATCCATGTTATGTCAAAAATCCCAAAATTAACATAGGCAATCCTAATACAGTGTGAAAATTTGATACATTTATAGCGTAAGGTTTTCTGGGTTAATTTTGGGATTTTTGGCAGAGATTTTGACCCATATTGATGACCTTGACCCATAACATGGGTACATATCTGAACGTTAAATTACCCGCTCTTTCAGAATCTGAAGTCAAAAATGGGGATTACTATTTAGAAAAACAAAGTTGACCTTGAATAACCTTGAGCAACATTGAAAATAACCTTGAAAGTCATCGACAAGGTCAAAACCAAGGTCACCATTAAATCCAGCACCAAAAGTTCCTACGGAAATGACCTTAACCGGGTAAAAAATATTTTATTTAAACTTATACACGTGTTTCGATACTTTTTGGGATACCGTGTATAAACTCATATTACAGTTCATATACAACTCTGCAATGATTCTTTAGTATTTAACAATATTTTAATAAAAGTTTTAATAATTATACTTAAAAAAAGGACAAATTACTGAAGTTCTAAAAAAAACTAAAGAATATCGATTTATAAAGGACCGACTGATTTTTAAAGCATTTAAACTAGAAGATTTTGTGCAAGCTAATAAATTAAATTTACTAAGAAAATAACGATTTTTCACGTAGACAAAAGAAAAATTCGAACTTTAAGTAAGCGATAATAAATTAGCGCTGGATGTGCAGCCGGCCGCAGCGAAATTACCGCGGTGCTCTCCCAGAGCCCTTGGAATCGTCAATAATCGGCGCTCCGTTGCGGCATTATGCAGTAGACCGCCTCGACGCGGTACGCCACACTGGCTCTCCGCCTCGACGCGAACGGCGGCCCCCGCTTTTGCCGGGCGCTGCAATTGAAAAATCGCTCGAGAGTTTCGAGACTCATTTTGGAAATTCTGTTAAAGAATTTCCCGGGATACCTACCCCTCCCACCCCTCTTCCACATTCAAAATGCTTACCATGAAATTCCTTTCAATTGAAATTGACGAGAAGCTTGTCTTGATTTCATTTTATTGTTGAATTTAATTTTGGAAATAGTCTGAATTTATAAAAGTCTGGGATCAATTTTAGGAATCGAAAATCACTGGAGCTCTGGTAGAAATTAAAACATCTGTAAAGGGCAGAAAATTAGTTATTCGCCATGGTCAAAGATCTATTTTTTTATATCGATGAAACGCTTTTAACATTGTCCAAAAACAACTGGAAGATATAACTCAAACTGAACCTTTTTTTACCAATCTGTATTACGATTTTGAGCCTCAGATAATTATTTCAATAGTGTTTTAAGATTGATACATAATTTAATAGGATTGAATTTGGATGATTCGATTATATGTTAAAATAATTCCAGATTGTAAAATTATAAATTAATATCTTATTATTTAAGACTGGTTTGTGTCTCAAAAACATACACCAATTTAAGAACAAGACACTTTTAACTTTAAAATGTAACAATTTTAAGTTTTCATAATTTGATACCAATGATTAAAGAATGTTCAGTCTAGAAAACAAAATGATAAATTATCACTAAATTTCCATTTTTCCTTTTATTTTCCGCAGAAAATGAACATTTCACTAAAAGTTTACCTGCATTCCTCCAGCAATTCTATCAGCTCCGGTTCTAATTATTTCTAACTGGTCGGTGCAATTGGTGCCGTGACAAACGGGCGGACGCGACCGTACATCGCTCTAATCCAACGTTTGCGATAAAGAGAGCGAACCCGGGTGGAAGATACGATTTTCGTCTTCCCTTATACACGTACATACACGCGCGTAGGGTGCGCTGTTCGTTCAGGGTCGAGGCGAAATTGGGAGAATCGCGAATGCGCTGCCTGATTGCCAAAAGGTGTTTCGACCGAGGTGGTCCTGTATTTATTGCAGGCGCGTTCGTGCAGCCGATTTTCGGGATAATTGATCGCTCGGCCCAAAGCCGCCGTGAATTGCGGAACGATTGCTCTGCGGTTGGATCTAAAAAGCGGTGAATGTCAATTGTCGGCGATTCGAATGGGACTGCTCGATTGGTTTCCGAATTTTCCCCTTGAACCCTCAAAATGCTTTTAGCTTTTTTGAAGTTCGATTTTTTATGGTTATATCAAGGATTTTTTATAAGATCAAGTTTACTAATGACGGTAAATGTTTCAGATGAATACAAGGTTAGTATTGGAAAACTAAGATTTGTTTCGAATTACTTTGTTTAACCAAGAAGAATAATATGACTCTTGATTAATCTTTATATACACTGTAATCATAATTGTACAACGACAACACTGTTTAGCTACCAGGATTTTCATGAAAGCAGCCGTAAACATCTCCCAGTTAGCATAAGACAAGGCGTTGAATAATTTATCTGCGAATGTTCTTGCATACACGCTGTATAATTGTTAGGGAAGTTAAGGTTGAATAGGAATAGGAAATCTGAGGAAACAAGTTACGGTTTCCTCGCGATATCCTCCGACTACATCAAACTAAATTAACCGTGCACTCTAACGATGATTTCCACTTCGAGTTAAAGAAAGCGTAACTTTAATATTCCCATTATACGGTTGTTTTAAATAAATTAGAGAAATATCAAAATTGAAGAAAAAATGGATGAGAAGGCGAAACAAGCGATCAATCAAACTTCGCTACTCGAAAGTCCCGTCTATAACACCAGAGCAACTTGCATTAATGGAGCGAAGTGCAAAAGCGCGGGCGTTGCGCTCACTGGCTGGTCGATGTATCATCGGCGCCACGTCGCCGAGGTGTACGTCGCCCGTTTCTCAATTAGCCAAGTTGGAATTGCAGATTCGGCCCCGAACTTTCCGGGAATCAGCCTCGTCCGGACAATAAGCCGAGAGTCGCCGGGGCCGTTGTTTGCCGTTTCTGCGAGGAGGAGCAGAGGTGGGGGGGGGCAAGTCACGCGACCCTGTTCGGGGTTCGATGTCGTTGATCCGCATTGTTTTGAATCGGGCCGCCACTTAATTGGTGATATCCCGTGCGGATCGTCTTTGCCGTGTCATCCGGCGAAACCTGAAGGTTTTTGGTTTATTGGTTTTACGGGAAGCTAGTAGAATCGTTTATGAGATATCCTTGTATTTATTTTAAAGAAACTGATGTTCGAGTATTTTTAATGAAAATTTAGTTTTATATGTTTGTATATTTGCATATATTTGTATATTTGTATATACAGGGTGTCCAAAAAGTATTGAAACATGTGTATAAGTTTTTAGATAAAATATTTTTTAACCAGGTTAAGGTCATTTCTGAAATAACTTCTGGCGCTGAATCTAATGTTGAGCTTGGTTTTGACCTTGCCGATGACCTTCAAGGTTATTTCAAGGTGACCTTCGTTTTTTAAACGGGAAGACTCTTTTTTTACCACAGCAATCGAGAGAACGAAAAAATTTGCGTTCAGGTATGTTATCCATGTTATGGGTCAAGGTCATCCATGTGGGTCAAAATCTCTGTCACAAATCTCAAAATTAACATAGGCAGTCCTAATCTATGCACAGTATGAAAATTTAGTACATTTATGGCGTAAGATTTTCTGTGTTAATTTTGGGATTTTGGCAGATTTTGACCCATATGGATGACCTTGACCCATATAATGGGTACATATCTGAACATAAAATTTCCCGCTCTTTCTAAATCTGAAGTCAAAAATATGGGTTCCTATTTAAAAAAACAAAGTTATGATGAGTGCCCATTATGGGGGTGAAAAGTCGCACGAGTTGAATAATCACGTACGCACCAGTACTATACGATATTTTATAACACGAGAGCAGAAAATTGGCATTAAAGTTGCTATTTTGAGGTTAGAGTGCTATAAAAAACTAAATTTCTAAAACGAAGTTTACCATTCCGAACTTAACGAATTCTGTGTTACATTTTAGTATGAATATATTGATATGTCAGTACTAAAATTGGATTATTGATGGCTCGATTTATATTCGCCGTTATCAATATCACCTTTTACGAATACGCGTACCCGAAGAGACGTCTGCGCAGTACAGGAACGTGTCGAATTCGCGCAACAACGAGTTTAGTCCGGGGACGCACAAACGAGCATCGCGCCCGCTCGTTTGTAAGAGCCCCCGGGTCCTGTGCAAACCACCAAGGAGGTGACACCATCCCTTTTCTTGCCTTTACGCGACGGAAATTCGATTATCAACGAAAGATCCGCGCTCGGAATTCGACAGCAGCGGAGTTCTATGGAATCGACTTCTTCTCCTGATCCGAACAGTAAATTACACGATGAGGTCAATCGCGTAAAATGTACTTACTATTTGCAAAAGAGCTATTAAAAAGTCACGTTTGATATTTATATAGAAATCATATGTTGTAGACATAGGACAACTATATAGGGATTCTATAAAGAATCCATGTGGTTCCCACACGAATTGAACGTTGAAGCTATACGCAAAATGAGTGTACGGTAATCGGTCAAAAGTTGATGTATTTCTGACTATAAACTGTCGAAATACGAAGGGTTGCTATTTTTTACCAGAGCTTGTTAATTCAACTATTTATCAATTGTTTGTTAGATACTGTCTCAAATTTACAGATTTAATTACAAATGTACAAAATGTTGGAAAATCATTATGTAAAAAGCTGATTCTTGTCAAGTGAATGCGAACGTCAAAACCATTCGAGGTAGCGATTTGTTAGTCAAAGCTCTGGAGTGTGCTTACTCTTTCCACAAGCTTTGATTTCAATGTACAGGAGAGCAGACGCGCGGTGCTTTCAGGGCGCGAAGTATAAAGTCAAACGTCGCGAGTCGGCAACTTTGAAGGAGCGACTTGGTGCCTTCATTGCGAAGACTGTAAGACTCGCGTAAATCTCAGGACGACGATTTTGCTAAAACGATTATGCAAACTTCGAGATTTTGCAGACACTTCACACTGATTTCTGTAGTTTTAAACCTATTTCTTGACAAGAAGATTTAATTTGTTTTTTCAACCTTTTTTTATAGAATAAGCAATTTGTTTGTTGAATTACAAACAATTGATAAATGCTCAAGGAATTTTAACAATGACTCAGTATTTAAAATTAAATTAACAAGCACCTTATAAATTTGCCAACTATTTCCAGGTAGTTATGATGCATCCCATATTTCCTCATTTGCAACCAATCAAATTAATGCCCAAATCATCACTCCGAAGCTTTGCTTTGTCTTACTCTTCTGGGCCGCTTTGTTCGCCAAATATGGTCATCAAATTAGTGGGTTTGTTTTTACATTTGATATCCAATCTTCTTCGACATGGATGGTTATTTCTATTTCCATGATTGAGAAATTCAATTGTTTCAAATCTAAATAATCAGAGCTGATCTTTTTTTTATCCTCCCCTTGTTGTTCTGAATTGGATGGGAATGGCTTTGACATTTAAATATCAGATCGTTAGTAGAATCGTCACAAGGTCCAACTGAAAATGACCTTATCTTGAACGTTAGGAATAATTTTGAAAGTCATTTGAAGCTTGACTTGGATAACCACTGGAATCTAAAGTTAGAAATTTTAAGACAGAAGTTGATCTTCAAATAATTTTGAAATACCATCCTAGAGTCAATGTCAAGGTCAAACTCCATTACGATCTTTCAAACACTACATTTCTTAGGGTCAATTTTAAGTAATATCACCCAAACCTTCAGTATCGTTCAGTCTGTTCATTTAAGATGGGACATCCTGTACGAGATCATGTAGGAGACCTATTAACGTTTTGATATGTTTTAAAATTAGAAAAAACTGTAAATGCTGTTTTTTTTTTCAAGTAAAACAATCTTAAAAAAATGCGTCCTTTAAAACTTCGCTAAAGAGGCAAAGAAGGAAAAAAGTTCTGCAGAAGGAAAAGTTTACTCGGTGTAAAGAAAAAAAAGAGCGAGTCACTGAATAAAGAGTCGAGCTAACTCGCGGTCCTGATTTATAAGTCTGCAGGCGCTCGGCGTCCGAGTTGCGGAGTGTTTCGCGCGATCGGTCTGACGGCAGCGCGGATGATGCATCGCCCGGTAGTCAACTCCAGGCGGCAGAAAGAAGCCTCCGGTTAATGGATTCCGAATGGCTGAGAATGGCCGGCTGTTGGCGCCGACCCCCAGCCCTTTCCCTCTGGCTTCCTCTTTTTACGGAGCGGTGACTTTCTTCAATTTTGCCGAGGCAACGGTTTCCCCTCTCTCTCCGATGCACGAGATTTATTTTACCACGGCCCGCGGAGCCATTCGCAGAGGTGAGTTGTTCCTCCGACGAATTGAGATGGCTACTTACGTGAATTTAAACAAATTTTCTTTTCTTTTTGAGTTTTTCTTATATTAAAACAAATCGCATAGAATACATTTATAAAAGAATTTATCAATAAATTTTTTTTTTTTTTTAGATTAGGTACATTTGCCATTTGCGAGATTATAATACACTCACAGATTACTGTTGAGTGAACAGAAATACTTAAAAAATGAATAGAAAAGCATCTGCTTTGTTTGTAAAAGAACAATTACTAGTTACCCTTTACATATAATGGAAAAGACAGATACATTCATGATAAATTATGGCCATTAGTCGTCTCGGCATCACATAACCACAAATTTTAAAAAGCAGCTATAAATTATTTTTTAATGTAAACATGTGACTTGCGAAAAAGTCATTGCAAATGGATAACATACACATCAATCAAAGTTAAAGTAGCAATCAAACGAATGGCAGCGCAGTAAAAGCTCGTGTATCAAGTTGTAAATGGTAGGACCAATCATCATTCACAAACAAATCGATAAAAATGATAATCATCGAGGCAGCTGAATTTCAGGCGAAATCGTTGTGCTCGTGCGACTTTATTGCACGGTGCATTGGTTCGCTGTTGTGTGCTCGCGTACGTCGCCTCTCCCCGTTTGATCGATAGGACCGCGCTCGACCTGTAAATAATTCCGGACCCGCGAGCATTCGCGATAATTAACTATGGCCGCACAAGCTTGCGAATTAACCCGCCACTCATCCGCCTCTGGATTTGCTTGGCTTTCCATTTTTGCGGTTTTTATTCTTTCCACTATTTACTTGAACTTTTTTCTTCACGGTGCCGATGCAAGTAAATCTAAATTATCAAAAAGGCAATTTTTGACCGTAAAATCATTAGAATTATGAAATTTATCAGTATAGTTACAGTTTTGGATTTAGTTAGTACTATCGGTTACCTTGATCCCTTTCATTGCACTGCTCAGTGGGTCCTTTAGTTTTTGAGACAAATGAAATTTAATTTGGTTTGAAATGTTTTTAAAATGTTATATTCGACAATTAAACACCAAATCTTTTAAAATATTCATGTTGATAGAGGCCTATAAGAAATATATATACCATATAAATTTCAAGCCTTTTTATGAAGTAGGTCCTGAGCAAAAAGTTAAGAAATCGTGTGTTAATGGGTCGCAATAAATGGAATAAAAAAGCAACAATCAAGTTGAAATCAGATTTTCTTTTTTGAAAATTTTGTAAAAACAAGAACTTTAGAAAAAAGACACATTCTTATTACTATTTTCTTGTAATATTATCTATAGGAACGATAATTTTGAAGTTTAAGGAAGCTTCGTGCCTATAAATTAACAGCAGCTTTTTGATTCGAACGGATTTTAATTTTATCCTTAGCATTTCTTTATAAAAGTTTAATGTCTGTGTCTACGTGTGATTACTGCTGAACTTTATAAATCAATCAATGTTTTGCTACAATGCATAATCTGTAATCGCAAGTGCCCTTCGAACCTTAATCGTGCAGTGTTAGCAAAAATGCTTTATCATAGATTTACCTCTAGATTTTGGAGCAATCAACCCCACCCTGTCCGATTGACAACGAAACCTCATAGAATATTCCTATCCATCGCACCGCAATCAGCTCGGAAAGAGCGGGCTAATTACCCGGCGCACGCGATTACCGACAAATTTATGCGCGTGAACGACGAGGAAGCAGCGGGCGTGCCGCGTAAAACGTCGCCCTCGTGACGAATTCGCGATTTTATTGCGGCCCGCGCGAAACCGCCGACGTGGCCCGTGCACCCCCGGTGGCGGCCGCGCATAAAGCCTGATTTACAATCGGCGTAAAATTAGCCGTAAAGGGTGAACGTACCTAGTGGCGGCCGGAGTCCCCCTTCTATTCCTTTGCGTTTCGTTTCCCTTCACTCGAGCAGGTGTTTCGGGCTTTTATATACGCAAAGAATGACTTTTGTTACGGTCATATTTACACGATGCCCCTCGTTTAATGTGACTTCGGAAATGTTATAGTTGAAGTGAGTAAGTTAAATATAATAATTTTTTCTTAGCCAATGAAAGAGAACAACAATGGAACACAAGGCAAAATGGAATACTTACTTTCGTATAAAGTTTGTCAATCACATAATTCTCAAGTATTCGATTAAAATCTGAAGTCAGTCTAAAATCATACTATCCCGCCGGTTTCTTTTTTTAATCCCGCCGGAACGAAGACCGATAGTGAGAGGAATCGTAGAGGCAAGAATGTCGACACCATTTAAAGTTATAGATCTTGAACATCCCACTCTGGAACTGATGGTATAAGGGCGGTCGCGTAGGTCAAAATGAGGTCGCACGGATAGTGGAGGAATCCTTATGTTGACGTGGTTGACTTCCTGAACAAAACTCAATTTAAACTTCGGTAGGTGCCGGGCTATTCCGTTCACTAAGTCATCGAAAAGGCAGATAGGCTTGCGAAGGTGAAGAGAGACAGTTTAAATTAGAGCAAGTAAGGTCAAGGTCGCGCTGTGATACAGAAGAGAGCGCTGCGATAATTAACTTCTCAAGAGGGACATTAAGAGTGTTACCGGGAGGCTAACAGGACAATGCGATCTCTTCTATTTCAGGAAAACAGTTGGGAAGGGTACTAAGAAACCATGCAGACTTTGTAGAAAGAAAATGGGACCAGTATCAGATAAGTATGAGGGAAGTATGGAGAGGTATGGAAAAGGTATGGGATAAATATGAGCCATGTAATCATCAGCTTATCAGGTCTCAAATATCAACAAATTATTAGAATACAAGGTTTACAGATGCCTAAACGTGATTTATCACACGAGAATCGTAGGACTACTGTGGGACAAGTCTGGGATAAGCGTGCGAAACATCTGGGAGACTTGTTAGGCCAATACCAATTAAGTATGAGAAAATTATGAGAGAGGTGTGCGGCAAGTATGGGACAAGCATGGGCCACGTAATCGTCTGCTTATCAGGCTTCGAATATAAAAAAACTATTGGATTTCAAGGTTTAGAAGATGCCTAAATGTGATTTAGTACACTAGAATCACGTGACTACTGTAGAAAAAGTCCGGGATAAGCGTCAAATAAGTAGGGGAGAAGTATGGGATAGGTATGGGAGAAGTATAGGAAAATGAGGGAGATGATAGTTTCAGCTTTGGTTGGCCTGTCTGTTGCACACCCATTTGGCTTCTACAAAATTTGATAAATTTGCCTAAGTTTTAAGAGCTACTATAAATTTACGGGAAGCTATAAATTTGCTTAAGGATGAAAATCAAATTGTTTGAACTACTCGAGTGTTTTTGGGCTCTCGAACATTCCGCACTACGCGAAAACATGGTCGACGCAATACCGGCACGTCCCGAACCCAACTCAATATAGAGAACGGCTAAGTACGGATTTCATAGCTTTACGACTAATTTAAGGCAAATTTTTTTAATGGTCTAGACTATTCCAGTAAGCCATTCCAGTCCATTGCTTCTACCGCTTTTTCGTTCGTTAATGTATTCTTTCTAGCAACTAAACTAATAGGTATTGCAGTTTTGTCCATGAAGAATGTATTTTTAATAACCACATAAAAAAATCTCTTTGCCATTAAACGATAGGTATTTGTTATCTGAAAAACTATCTGTTCACCATCTGATCTAAATCAGTATGGGTAAAAGAAAACACGATCGCTTTTGGCTTTATTACAGTACTATCGGCGAAACGAAATTGAAATCTTTTCAAAGTAAGTATCTAAGTGATCAGGATTTAAGTGATAAGGAATATTGATTTTAAAATAAAAAATCAGTTCAAATTTTGTGTTCACTTGTTGAAGGTGAGAGTATTCAAAAAGGAACTAAGAAATGTATGTTTTAATAAAGTAATCAAATCGTTTAAATGGATTTTTAATTACTTAAGACAATGCAGAGAATGCAGATATTTATTTTTTGGAAGATTTTGGAAATCTTTGTGGTTTGTGCTGAATTAGTTACAAATTCAGAATATATAATAGGAAGTATAACATCTGAATTCCATCATCTGACTATTTTTTTTAATAATAACCATAACTTCAGCAATGAACAACATAATTACATTCGCAAAGTATTAAATGC
>UXGC01000877.1:34611-47635 GCA_900480045.1 Eurytoma adleriae
CAAGTATATTCAACGTTACAGTTTTTAGTACAAAAATCACCTGTAAAACAGAGACCTAAGTGCTTACTCGTACTTCACTGCTATAGTTCCTTTGAAGACAAAATAGAAGCGATATTAAGATTTGCTTGGACTCTAAAGTTTCTGGATTTTTCAGTGTTGTCATTAAGTGATGAAAAGGAAGTTCGCATTAACTATTACAATCCTTTCAGTAATATTTTTACGAGCAATTTTCTAAATCCAAATGATAAAATCTTCCCTAATAAAGTAAAAAACGTGAATGGGTATACTTTGCAATTCCTTATTTTTAATTATCCTCCATTTCTGATTTACGAAGCAACACACAATGGTATAGAAATACAGGGCGAGATGTACCCTTTTTTAACCATAATAAGTGATGTCTTCCATTTTCGACTTAATTTTACTCCATCCATTGGGAATACATCTTATGGTTTTGATTACATGTTTGATGGTTTGCAAAAAAGTGAATTGCATATGTCGACTATACCTGTATATCTAAATGTGGAATATCGACCGTCGTTGATACAGAGTCTGTCGCTTAGTAATAAAGTAATTATATTTGAAAAAAATGGTGTACTAGTTCCCAACAAATTGGCGTTTGCATTCAGTATACCATCTGGTACATGCTTCATTATTTTATCCTTGTTTTTGATTGCGATTTGTGTCACATGTGCAGTGAAAATGTTGAAGTTCTCTCCGCAATACTGGAATTTTTTAAACATTATTAAATTATTATTTGGTGTTCCCTTACCGCAGCCTAGATCGTCTATTGAAAGAATTATTTTCTTAGCTATTGTTATAATTTCCTTCACTTATTCATCAGATTTCATTTCAAGAATAATCAATCTCAAAATCACAGAAAAAAATCAGAGCTTGGATTCGATAAAAGACATTTTGAAATCCAAATTGGAAATTTATTCCATCACTAAATCGATTGATCACGATCAAGAAGACATAAAACAATTTTTTAACTTAAGTAAGTATACTCCATCAAGCACCGATTGTGTCGAAGAATTAATGAAACACCGAAATCGAGTATGCGTCGTAGGAGTGCGGAGAGGAATTTATTTAACGAACACGAATTTGGATACCGATAGGCAACCTGTAATGAAAATAATTCAGCCAAACTTTAATTATGCTATATCTGCATTTGTTTTCGAACCAGGCTTTCCCTTTATTGGCGATATAGATAAACTTATTCAGAAAATAATTGAATCAGGAATTACAAGTACGTGGGAATACAAAGGCAATGTTACGATGGATCAGACTCAGAAGTTAACGAAAAATCCAGTGTTTTTTCATATATTTATAACATTAGTATTGGTAATTTGTCATCTATTTTCGATTCTTGTTTTCTCGTGCGAATTATTTTTTTATCGCAACCATATTTATTGTTTATGATTGACTTTTGTACATGAGATTTGAAAATAAATAATTCTTAATACTTCTTTGTTTCGTACAAGGAATTTGAAGATGGCTATATTTGCTCATAAATTACACAATGACTATTTACGGTACAAATTAATTCCATTGCACTTCGCCAACTTTATTTTTATTAAAATACTACAACATTCTCTGATTAATAAAAATGAAATTGTAAATTCATATCTTAATCTTTTGAATGTTGGCGGCTTTGAACCTGGTACATTTCGTCTTTAAACCAATAAAATCGCTTCTTTAAATGCTTTGTAACACCGTTGTAAGCGCTTCGTTTCGAATTATCGTCGCGGAGCACTATTTCGGATCGAATTAAATTGGAGGTCATTGTAGTAACAAAAATTAAGACGAATAAATACTGAATACTATTTTGTTTTAATGTTAAGCGAATATACATTGTGTCCAAAAAGTATCGAAACGTAATTATTAAATTTTCACACTGTACATAGATTAGGATTTTCTATGTAAATTTACGAATTTTTACAGAGATTTTGACCCACATGGATGTCCTTTACCCATTGTTATAATATAATGGATACATATCTGAATGCAAAATTTTCCGTTCTTTCGATTGTCGTGGTCAAAAAAGGGTCTTCCCATTTAAAAGAACGAAGATGACCTTGAAATAACCTTGAAGGTCTTCGACGGTCAAAACCAAGGTCACCATTAGATACATCGTCAAAAGTTACTTCGGATTCGGATTTTTTAATTTAAAGGTGGTAGACCGCCTTAAGACGCGCTATTACTAACAAATGCTTATAGAATTACTTAATATACCACAACGATTAAGGAAATACAAGAAATGATACACGAGCAATTCTACAACTATCATAAAAATGTGAAGCCGCACAAGACTGAAACTGCAAAGACGTGGTAAATATGTAACGCAAAGGCAAGTAATCAAGAACAGCGTTGCAAAATCCAATTAAAACAGACGTCACGACGCATCTGGCGCAAGCGCCACTAAAATATTCACTCGCGGAGTTACGGTTTATCGCGCGTTTAATCGCTGCTCGCGATCGGCCCTACCCGTTATCGCAGCGCAGGCGAAAAAGGAGGGTCGCGCCCGTAAAAGCGAACCACCGAATCGTCTCGTAAACGAAAGCGAATCGCGGGTATCTCGTCGAGGGATTTTCAAAAGCGGCTTTACCCCGTCCCTGCACCAAGCCCCTCTCCCTTTTCCCAACTGCACCCCCCTTTAATATCCTGTTCTGTTGTTGTCTTTTCTTTTTCTGGCGGTTTACAGGTTGCTTTATACCATGCCGAGATTTTATAGCTTTTTAAATTTCGTCGTTTCATGGCTTTAGCGGGTTGCTTACTTTTTTAGGCATTCTTTTTTTTTAAAAAAGGACAATTTTTTTATGCTTGAATAAAAATTAGCATTACAACAAGCGAGTATGTATAAAAAGGTCGATTGAAATAGAAAATGAATAATAATGTTCTTAAATAGGAATAAAAAGTGATTTAAAAAATTAAGTCGTGGAAAACTTGGTTTACTATCTTATTTGTATATGTAAAGAATATGCAAATACTTATTGTTAGATATAGCTTTTGTTGTATTTGCACACGATCGCAAAAATTTATCAAAAGTTCAGCAACAAAGGTAAAAAAGCATAAAAGTGTAAAATAAAAATGTTCTCTCCAACTTAAAAATAAATTTGTAAGGTAGAAGTAGAAATACCTAACAGTAACAAGCAATCGAAGCATCTCACAAGTAACGCCTTCGCTTTAATCCCACAATTAGATTAGACCAAGCTACCTACGTCCGAAGAAATATGGGAAGCTACAATTATTTAAAAAGTAAAACATTTTGTACTCAATAATATTTGTATATGGAAAGAATATAAAACTCTTAGGTATAGCTTTCGTTGTATTTATTTTTATATTATATTTGCACACAGATACAAAAATCTATCCAATAGTGAATTTCGCTTTCGACCATAAAAAAAAGATTGACGTAGGTTACGAACGAAAAGTATAATATGAAATCGTGCTCTTTAACACAAAAAGAAATCTGTAAGGTAGAATTGAAAATACCTAACAATAACGAATAATCGAACCATCTAACAAGTAGCGCGTTTGAAAGAACGCCACAAAGAAAGGGGGGAGAGGGAAAGAGAGTCCAAGCTATCTACGCCAGAAGAAATATGGGAAGCTCTCCGTGGAGTTTCAAGGAGCAGTTGATTACACGCGGATATAAAATATGTTTGACGCGCTTGGGCGCGTGGAAGCTCGCGGGGCGGCCGACGGCCGAACTATTCCGAATTACCATGTAAATGGCATTCTCCGCATAATGGTTTGCTTTCACTTCACCCACCCGGCCCCGATTTATATGCGTCGAACGAAAGCACCACCGACTATTACGAATATATTCTCTCCCTTCACGCCTCACCTTTTTTTATCTTCTTCTATTGAAATTTGTACATACCACGGTCGTGCTATTTGCTCCGTGCAAATTCGCCGCAGTCTATTTATGCTATAAGTTAGGCGAGTTCTCTGAATCGAGTTTTTATTTTGTAGCTTGATAAAAATTTGTTGTACCTAACAATAAGTGCAATATTAATTATTGTAACTTACTATTTTTAAACAAGTAAGCATTCACCGTATTCTTTCATTTATAGAAAAATCTGTGTGAAAAAAATAATGCTGTAATCCTACATTATTCAAATTTAGTTAAATATCGACGGAACGAAGCCAACAAAAACACTGAAGGAAAACAGAGGATTTCTGTATAAAACAGACTGTACCAAATAATCTTCACAGAGTATTTTCCAAGCCTTTAACTCCACAAAACGAGCAAGGGTATATCAGACACTATGTACTTGTATTGATTTCGCTGGAAATGCATTTCAATTTCTGGATGAAAACAATCCGTGAATTTATCAAAATTACATAATTTACTTCGATAATAGCTTGAAATAGCGCTAGTATTTCTGGTAGGATTGGATGCATTACAAAATTGGTTTTATTAATTTTTTAATTAATACCTTAGATGTAAGTACAAGTGCATATAATTTGGTTAATTTAGTCTAGAAATACAGTATATGAATTATTATGTTCGACAGCTTTATTTCTATCACTAATAGCTGAAGCTATTGATAAAAGATGAAGTACTGGGCAGAGGAGTCGGTAGCGTTTTCGAGGATGGATAGAACCAAACAGATAGAAACGATCGAGAAATGGTTGCTATGTGCTTGTTTCGAAAAAAGAATCAACAAAAAGCAAATCGCTATAAAGTAGAAAACCGAATAAAGTTAGTTTATAGTTTGTGATGTTAAAAAATCTGTCCGGAACTAATAAAACTACTGTTGATCAAAATCTGTGTCTGTTAATACTAATCTATGTATTCATTTAATGTACTCTTTTTTTAAACTTTCATAAAATATTAATATCCCATGTAAAAGAGTTTAATTGCATAGTCTTTCATTACAAGCTACTTAAATAATACTTTGTAAAGTAGTTCATTAAAAGAGAATCTTTCATGCGTAAATTAATACCTTTAATGTTAAAAAATTGTAAAGTAAAGATTTATATATTATATACTCCCAGAAATTTCACTTCAGTCCCTTCACTTCGAAGCTTCACATTCATCCCCTGATCCGATAGAAAGGGCTCGTCCGCAATGCACCACTCCAATCGTTCATTCCAAATATTCGGCAAAAAATTTGAATTTTAAAAAAGTAGCCAAATCAATTCCCACAGCAAGCGTGCATAATCCCGTAAGATGGATCGTCCGTGCATTTTCGTTCGCGGCCGAATTTTTACTCGGCATGAATTTCGACGTGTTGCCGCCGGAGCGAGATAGAAAGGGCGCCCGTCCCAACGCGCGACCAAAATTGAAACGCCGCCTCCCGTCAATCCACCGACTCGGCACCTCCGTCTCGCTCCGCCGTACGCCTTTCTGAGAAATTCCACCGAAATGTATTTCTTCCTTCCTCGCGATATGTATAAGCCGGGACTATTTACGGTGGCGGTGCGGATGCCTCCCTGCCCTCCACCCCTCTCCCTGGGCTTTTTCGCTTGTAAAGGTACGTCGTTGGGCACCACTTTCGATAATAGAATCGACGCAAGCGGCGGCAGCACAGGTCGGGGAGTATAATCAGGGATCGATGCGCCATTCGCTCTCGTCTTCATGCGTCGCACTTTTTTCGCTCGCTTTTGCTTTTACACTGCATCGAAGCTTATTTACGGAGCCGGTCGCGCGTAATAGGTTTAATGAGATGCATGATGGAATGGAGCCGAATATTTTTTTATGGATTTTATTCTCTATTTGCTTTAATGATCATAAAACATAATTCGACATCTTCTATTTGTTATTGAATCATAAAATATATAATTATTGAATCAAATGTTTATATAAGCACGTAAATAATAATGGTATATTTGATGGTGAAAGACTGTAACCTATTATTAATATCTTAGCATCAACAGTTGGGGCGAAGAAATTCCAAAGTCTAAAACCAATTTCAAAAAAGTCCTAAATCCAAAACCAATTTCGAGAAAGTTCCAAGTACATATTCAATTTCAAGAAAGCCCTAAATCCGGAACAGATTTAAAGAAACTCCTAAGTCCAAAAGCGATATCAAGAAAGTCCCAATTCCAAAACTTATTTCAAAAAAGTCCTAAGTTCAAAACTGATTTCAAGTCCCAAATCCAGAACCGATTTCAAGAAAGCCCTAAACCCAGAATAGATTTCAAGAAACTCCTAAGTCCAAAAGTGATTTCAAGAAAGTACCAATTCCAAAACTTATTTAAAGAAAGTCTAAGTCCAAAACTTATTTCAAGAAAGTCCCAAAAATAGAGCCAATTTCAAGAAAGTTCCAATTCCAAAACTTATTTCAAGAAATTTCTGAGTCCTGAATCGATTTCAAGAAAATCTTAAACCCAAAATCGATTTCAAGAAAGTCTTAAGTCGAGAACCGATTTTCAGAAAGCGCTAAGCCCAGAACCGATTTGAAGAAAACCCTAAGCCCAGAACCGATTTAAAAAAAGTCCCAATTCCAAAATCTTAAAAGATTTTTGTAATTCCACTGCAATACTTCCACTACACTACTACCTCTCTTTACAATTAAATCTTTTTAAAGAATATGCGTTTCTTACTATATTAATTGTCTACATTTTTTATAATTACTGTGATTCCGTAAGCTATTAAATGTTTAATTATCGACGCAGTTCAGCAACCGATAACCAATGCTTGGTATTATATTTTTGGCATTCGTTGGTTTAAAAATTGACTAAGGATTGGCATTCTTAATATATAAGCCATTTTGGTTGGGTTATTTTCTACCAGAGAACATTCAAAAGTTTCAGGATAACTCGAAAGAACTTTTGCTTATTATTTAATATAGTTCCATCTCATGGAGGAATGTATGTGAAAGTTACTGAAGTTAGGATACAAACCTATGGGCGTAGGTAATGAATTCAGTAAAATAATTCAGTTCTCCAGGTAAGTCCATTATTTATAGCTTTCAATGTTCCAAAGTTCGACGACTGAATAGGATATTTTACTAATTCTTTCTTAAGAAAACCAGAGCGAATAATCGATCGATCGTCTCCGATTTCGACGAAGTTCGGTCGAGACAAAGAGAGGTCTTCGATTAAAGGAGGAAAAATTGAATGACGAGAAAAAAAGGAACTCATGATGGTCTATTGTGTTTCGAAACGGCAGGGTTATTACGGCGATCCTCTTATTTCTACGTCCGTTGGCGCAAGCTTTTGTTAACTTTAAAGCCCTGGCAATTTTTTTTCCTCGGTCGAAGGCGGTCTTAGAGTCACCCTTCACAAAGCCACGATCGTGTTTTCTCAGACGGCGATAACTCATTTCTTCGAAGATTAAGGACCATTCTAAATCATCTTTGATTATCCAGATAAGTCACTTTGATTTTTTTTTCATTTAATGATAAAGCTGGATTAGGATTACATTTACCCAATCATTTTCAATAGTTTTCAGAAAAAAATAATAAAGGAATAAACACATTGTTAAAGAAAGAGTAACATCACAGCAAAGTGGGAATCAATATTAAATGAATCATGTAATGTAGGATGCCCAGGCGAGAATTTTCCATATTTTACACTTTTAAGTAAATAACGTTTTTAATGCAAGCGAAAAAGAAAAAGGATCGTCACCCAACAACCAAACATTGCATTCCATAGTGTAAAGATAAAATAATTTCATTTAATGATAATATATCGAAAGTGTAACACATATACGAAATCTCACAAACCAGCATGGAACAAACTCGCTTATGTCGATCAATATCAATAGCGGATATTAATACGACACTTCAGGCCAGATAGTCGCAACACTGAGTTATCTACACAATTTGAGATGCATCAACCAAAATCTTACGCTTTCTCGTGAAAAGCCGCAACCATATTATTAATAGTGTAAATGTGACATTAATTTAGAAATTGAATTTAAAAAGTAATAATCAATGATGGTAGGATTAAAATATCCTATTAATTAAATAAAATTAAAATTTAATTTTATGAATAATAGATAAAAATAAGTGCTGAATACAAAAGCTTGGTTTTATGTGCGGACTGCTTGCTACCAGAAAATTCTTTTGTGCGATTGAAATGAAAAGGAAAGACAAGAGAGGCACCGTCCAGGTACACCGTTCGGAATTTATAAAATGATATGCAAATCCCACGAATCCAGCCATTTCCGCCCTCGCACGAGCCTTTTTTCCGTCTCGCTCGTCGTCCTCCTTCAAGTCTCCGTCTGCATAATACATTGGGACCAGATGGACGGCTTTTCTTCGACGTATACCTCCCTTTTACCATCGACCGGATTATTCAAGTAAATTAATACGAGTTACGTGAATACCTGCCTAAGTATTTTCGTAGTTAAGCATTTTATCCACGAGGGCAGATGTTGAAACGGTTCTGTGAACAGCATGTCTTCAGGAAAAAACTAAATTGCATTTTTTTGTTGTGCGTGTTTAAACAGAAAATGTTCAAACACTATGTGCTCTTTTTAACCACTGCAGCATGCAGAGAAAATTTAATCAAATCCTTTCTTGATTAAATTCAAGGCAGATAATTGAATTAAATTCCATTGATCGAATTGAATTTAGGTCATGTGAAAGGTAGATGTCGGTGTAAAACACTAATGCATTATTGCGTTATTGCATTATTGTATTATTGAATTATTTTATGTTATATATTTCTTGCCAATAGATTACTTGTTTTGTCAGTATAAAATATTGTTTTATTAGTTTCGGTTTTTATGTCAGTATTTACAGCTTTTTACAAAATTATTTGTATCGCGTATTGTGATAACATGCTATTTGAGCGGCAATTTGTACCCTCTCCTTAACAGGTTACATCTTGTTTCTCTGCGAAGGGACGCAACGAAATAAAACGTGCTCTTCTGGTCGTACTTAATGACAGTCCAAACGACACATCAATTTGAACTTTCAGGATCTGGAGCTTGCGCTTTTCTTGTGAAAATGGATGTACAGCACTGTCCTGAGAATTTCGGGACAATTAAGGGGCAGCTTTAAATTAAGTCGCTTATTCACGAGGAGGGCTTACTGCGCCCTAATCCCTAATTTCGCTTCTGCTTTCGCGCCGACCGGCCTACATAACGTCTGCGCCAGTCCGCAGTCGTGATCTTGCAATTAGTTGGAAAGTGGAGGACCGAGAACGTGAGTCTCTCCGCACATTCGCCGATGTAATTAGTAAAAATGTTGAGTTCTTTTTTTTTTTGAGAAACAGAAGAATAAAATTCGATGTTATTGGGATAACTTACATTGTATCCCTTTCGGTATCAATAATATGTGATTATGGAAATGTTAGTTCAGAGTTAAAAGCAATGATTGCCTTGAAATGTCATGTAATAAGATAAATAACTTTTGCATGTTTTTCTCTGAATTTGATCATCTGACTTGCTCTCTCTGTGGTTCTATTTCCTTCTCTCACCAAGTTGAATCAAATCTCTGCCTTTGATCCCGGAGACTCATTCGGAAAGCTTTCCGTTCGATAGCTGTCGACGTCTGATTTAGCGAAGGGAAACACGACTTTTCTCTGCGGGACCGCGTTCGAATTTCTAATTGGAAGGTGCAAATCCAATCTCCTACCTTTCTCGTTCTCTTTCTCTTTCTCTTTCTGCCAAAGATTTTGATTTCATCAATAAATGTAACCGGAGGAAAACATATTTTTTACAGCACGGACTTAGGATAAAATTTTTATTCGCAAATCGAAATATAATTTTTTTTTCTCTTTAAATGATGACGAAATTTTAGACAGAGAGCTTATTGTTCGGTTGACTTTGGCACTATGACATAATCTAATAAGACTGTATCTACTTGGCGATCGTACCTTTATAAATATAAAATTGTTTGCATCGATATACTTCACACTGTCCAAAATAAATTAATTACCACAATATTTTTCAGTTTTCTTTTTTATTCAAATTGAAACTTCGAGTTGGTTTGTTAAAAATATTTGATAAACGATGGAGGGCATACAATTGAAAAGTAATTTTCAACCATTCCAAATGGTCATTCAATTTTAATTCAGCACTGAGCTGTTTGTTTTCGTTGTAGTTGATCGAAGTTTCTTCCAATGATTAATTTTTCATTAAATTGAAAATTGAATGGCATGTTTACATCACGTACATCTGCTACTATTGCATTTCGGATTAAAATTTTAGTTTTTCAAATTATTTGTTTTATCTGTGGTTACATTAGTATTCAAATTGAGTTAATTGTTACCAAGAACTTGTAATTAATTTAATACAATGAATGTCGTCATAAAATTTAATTTCATCTATTTTAAAATAAAATGTTTATCCTTTCCAATTTATTGCCACCCATCATTAAAACAAGCCTCCCCTCACTTCCTCGAATCTGTTCGTTCGTACGCAGTGCGTAACAAATTGTTCTCTGCCGAAAAAAAGAAAAGAATAACGTCGCATAAATTAAGTTCGTTCGCGTGGAGGTATGAAGTGGTTCGAAAACACGACAATCCCATTAACGCGACGAAGAATTGGAAAAAAAGAGGTCCGGGAGGGTGGGCCGAGTGCGCAACACTTGAGGACCGAATTATCGGGGGCGCGCATCAGCACTTTGACCGTGGTGTATCGGTGGACGCGCGACGATAATTAAATGCATAATTAATGAACAGAGGCGCGGGCGCGTTCGGCCGTCGCATTTGCATTCGCTCGCATACGTCCCGAGTCCCATAACACCTATGGATAATCGAATTAGGCTCACGTTAATGTCCGACGACTGATTATCCTCCCTCTACCGCGGGGCTCGCCGGCCGTAGCGAGAGACTCGCATTTGCCAAATTGGCCGTGCGCCCTGTACCCACCTCGCGGGAAACTCTCTCTCGAGAACATTGACACGAGCGTATAGACTTATCCGTTGTTCGATTAATAATTGCCGCGGCGAGCCACGAGCAGGTGTCCGGATCTTCCCTTGAAAGCACCAAGTGCTCCGCCGTGTTACGGCAATTGCATTTAGTGGTAGTGCTGATAGAGTTACAATTCAATTTACTGTCTTTTACTGAAAACATTTACGTTGCTGTTAAAACTTCACTTCAATTTTTGGTTCTTTCACGTCTCGGGTTTGATTTATTACAAGATGAGAGATAAGTTATTGTAAAAAAATTATTTTACCCAGTGTATTTTATTATAGTTTTTATTTTAATAAAAGATGCTATGTAATTCTGAGTATTTTATGTATATTTCCCAGAAAACTCATTTTTCAACTTCAAAAGATTTATAGAGAACACTGCCGCTGCTCATATTTGTAAAGAGCAAATGTACGATTGTGTGTCTAGCAAGTGCCTACAAAGCAAATATTCTAGAAAATTTTAAATTTGCAGAAACATAAGTATTTAATGCAGTAATTTACGTCAATTATAATACAGAATGTAGCGAACTGCATTGCAATAAAAATGAAAATAAACATTATCAGATTGAAAGCAGATAAATTAATCGGATTATTATGATACCGTGTTATTTTCGATAATTACTGCAGGACAGTTCAAATTTATTTCTCATAAATCGTATTTACAAGGACTTGGTAAAAGTAGTGCCGCTAGAATCGTATTATTTTAAATCAATTTACCAAAGTGCGAGTGACGTATTTGCAAAAATTTCGTCAAATGTGGATTTAATTAGGCGCGGCGAATTTTTTCCTCGTCAATGAATCCATTGCAAGCTAGTCGTCCTAAATAAACATGCGACAGGGCGCGCTGAACGTGTGCAGAGTCAGCGGGGCGGCCTCGACGTTTCGAGGGCAAAACAATGAAGCTACCGGGGCGCGCCCCGATAATGACGAGACTCGCGATTTTGTTTCGTTCCGCACGCTCACTATGGAAACCCGACCTGACGGATGATGACTGTAATCTCCGGCGCCCGCGCCCACGCGCTTGATAATTTAACGCGCGAGGCCCGCGCGACGGCCACGATTGCCCCCTGATTGCCGGTAATTAATGTTTCAATCAGTGACGCTTCGATTAATCAGCGCTTAGCACGTGGATGCTTGCTCTTTGACAATTTTTTTCGGTCCTTCCTACCTAGTCTTTCTTTCTTTGCGTACAAGTTTAGTGTACTCAATCTCAAGGAGCAGTAAGACCTTCGATAAGTATTCGAAACAAACATGCGAATGGTAACGCTACTCAAAGATAGAAGGAATTTATGTTATCCAAAAGATATTTATAAAGCAAGTCAGTTGTGTATGCGTTTTTGCGCAGTGGCATTTGGGTGCACTTGTCGTGCTTCGTTTGAAGCTACTTGTGGAATTATTAAGAATTCGTTGAAGTAGCCTTTGCATTATCCAGTAAATTCAGTTATAACGTGCGAATAAGTACATTCACCATTTCAAATAGTAGATTTTCCTCCGTTTTCCACTCGTGTAAGAAATAGCATTTTTTCTCTATCCCTGGGCGAAAGTAGGTTCACCATTTTTAAAATTAAACTCGAAAATCATTGTTGCTAACTTCCAGCTGACAGTTTCACTGCGTGGATATGTTTTTACTCTTGCCGTGGGTCTGCGAGCATCAGCGCGCTCTGTCGACCTCTCTGCTCAGATTAGGTTTTTCCATTGTCGCCTGGTCTACCGTTGTGTACGTTTATGTGTGTCTGATGCCCGCCCAATATTTGCAGCACGAGCGTAGCGAGTGAACAAGCAGATTATACATAAATGTAAGTTAAGAGAATCAGGGATTGAGAGAGAGGATGTTTTCAAACAAATAAACATGCAATTATCAATAAATAATCTGATTTTCAGTCTTTATTTTTACAAAAACAATAAGGATTGTTATTTTGTGCCACAGTGGGTAAAAGTGCCACTTCTTCTAGTCTAAGCGAACGGCGAAAGTACGCTCTTTTGCCCAAGGGATAGAGACAAATTCTTTATTTATCCAACATATGATATCGGTAAAGAGATCGGTAGGCGTGTGAGTGTATTGATCATTATGCGATCCAAAGTAATTTTACAAAGTGTGAATGCAAAGGCAACAGTCCATCGCCTGTTATATGAACCTGAAATTAGCCACCACCAGACTAGCCGCGGCCAGTTGTTCTCATGATCGGTAGTCAATCATACCGTTT
>UXGC01000878.1:0-47607 GCA_900480045.1 Eurytoma adleriae
CTCCGGATTTTTCTCGCGGACACGCGCATCCGGCTGCGGCGGCGGCGCCTTGACGGACGGCCGACAATGGATCGGTCGGTTCATTCATGCGAGTCGGCGGCCGGGTCGCCGTGTGGACGCCACCGAAATAGACGCGCGCCGCCCGTATACCGCGTTATCGCCCCGCAGGCAGATCTGCTGGGGACTGCAGCCGCTTTCGACGGATGTTTGGTTATGGCGCCGTGGGATTAGACCGAAATAGGCCGGATGGTCGTCGGATTAAAGGTTCTCGATGCACTGTACTTTTTTTTTAATTTATCGGCGATTTGGAGATTTGATCACGGTTAATATTAGAGACGAATTAACGCGTTACTTTTTTAGAGGGTCGTGGATATTTCTGCGCGTTGTATATAAATATTAATGTAGGGACCTTGAAGATTATACTAATCGGGTGGAGGGATAATCGCAGATGAGCCAGTTTATTAATAATTAATGATTTATTCATTTCAAATGAAATGTATGGATAGTGAAACTAATAAATCTTATTTGTTAATAAAATTATTGCTGGAAATATTAGATACCTATTTCATTTACAAAAATATATCTTAAAGGAATACGAAAATAAAGAAAGGTCATCAGCGTTTATGACTCTAGTCCGGGTTGTGAGGCTGCACGTTGATTCCATATGTTTCGTCTTAGTTGGGACACTTTTCCCAAGGTCCGAGGGACTCATAATTCATGTTGTAGTAAAAAGAAAGGACCATTGTATAAGTTTCAGTTAGACGGTTTTCCTACAGCTTTTGAATCACTCAAGCTCTCAGTCTTTTGCTGATTCTCTTTATAGAGGACAGACGTGTTTCCTTTCTTGTGCTGCTCGGAATAAACTCTAAAGTCATATTGAATATTCTGAGTTTGTTTAATTCAACAATAAATTATCAAAATGTACATTGTTCAATTTATTAGTGTAAATATTAGATTTATCAATATTAAATTAAAAGTGCTACATCGACCGCGTAATATTTTCGCCCTCACCAAAAAGCCAATTATTCCTCTCCAGGCACAGCACCCACGTCTCCGGCGACCGCTAAATCTCTCGGTGCCCGAGCGCTGCGTTCGCGAATTTCGCGCTCGGGTCCTCCGCGCTCCTCGAATCCCGACGACCAGCGGTTCGCGAGGCGGCGCCTTAATTAAAGGCCGAGGCCGGAAGCGAGACGCAGGAATCTTTAGCGCGAGAACAGCCGTCGTCGGCTCCCCTCGTTCCCCCTCGACGTGTTTCCCCGCACCTTTCTTTCTCCCCCCGTCGCCCGAGTCCTCTTTCCTCCTCTAATGAGATTGGCCCCGGCCGACCCTCCGGGGTACATCCTTTCTCCTTACACTTGCGCTTTTAATTTTCCTCGGTAGAGCGAGAGGGAAGAAAGGGGCACCGCGCGCTTGCGGCTTACCTGCGGGATTATGCGAAAAATTTTCTGCGCGCGCTCCCGATTTCTCACTCTTTTTTTCCATCTTTAACGCGTTAGCGAAAATGAGGAAACGGGAGTGGTGTGATTTAAGAGGGAATGTAGAACAGAATATTGAGGCGGGTTCGTTTTATTAAATGTACTTGATTTACTAGTTGATGAAAAATTTTAATTTTATTATTTTATATTTGATAATCATTTTTTCTTTAGATTAGATTTTAATTAAATAACGATTGATTAAACTGGATCCACTTAAGTGACGAATGAAAAGGAGATTGATAAAATTTAATCAGTATTTTAAATAGTGACCAAATTTTCTATGTGTGTATTGCATGAAAATTTATTTATCAGAAACATCGTAAGCTGCATTTAGCACATTTATCATAAATTAGTGCAATAGTGCATTATACGACTAGTGTGAGAAGTAAGCGATTTTAGTACACAGATGAATTCTTTCTTACGAAAAGGTTCAGACGAATCAAGTTTCTTGTATTTTAAAAACAATTTCTCGGTTAGTCTTTTATACCCGTGCAAAATATTCTTAATGAAATTTCTTCAAAAACGTTGCCTTCTTATTAAAATTAACCCCATCTCGAGTGAAACACACCTAAACTTTTCGACATAAACCTGGGCTAAAGATTTTTCGCTCACGAGGCGGGGTATAAACGATCATCCCGGCGGCGCGTCGGCAGCCCCGGCCTGACCCAGTGTGGGTGGGCTGAGCGCGCGGCGAAACGGGAACGCGCCGGGGCGGCTCGAGCGCGGCGCGTGAAAGGCAGCCTGAAAGCCCCTCCCGTGCATTTTTTACGACGCCTTATCTCGGCCGTGCGGCCGCCGTATTTTCGGCGGGTCGCATTGTGCGCGGCGCGCTCGTTTCTCAATCTCGCCCCCGAAAGTGACGCGCTGCTCGGCTGCATTTTTTACGCGCGGCGCCGATGCGATAATGGCGCGCCCGCCCCCCGGGGCTCGAGTGTGCGGCTTGCGCGCCGCCGCTTTTTAGCGACTTTCGCGCCGTGATCGCAGTCATTTTCACGCTGGTGAAAAATAAGAGGATGTGGACGTCATTTTTTTGTTCTTCTTCGGGAGGCTTAATTTATCGTGGGTAGGGGCTTTGTGGTATAAATAGTAGTGGTGTCAGTGAAATTGGAATGTAAATATTTTTAAAGAAATAGATTATCTTTTTAGGGTGGAAGAAGCGAGTGAAGGTTAATAATGACTTCGTCATGTTATGGTGTCTATATTGTTAATTGACTACAAAAAAATAATATGCGTTTAGTAGCTTTCCTTTAAAATATTTTTATATCCCATCGCATTTATGGGAGATAGCAATTCTTCCCGGTGAAAACAGACTGACAGAAGACTCTTATCCTTTTCTAACAATTTTTCATGCCAGACAACAGGCTGACAGATTCTTCACGAAGGATGTGCAAAGCATGAACTTTCAGTCAGCTCGACGTACATGCACCGCTGTGACATGCAGCATTTAGTCGTTCTATTACAAGCATGATTTTATTTCCACAAAATTTTGAATGAAGACATGCAAATATATAAAAGACTTTTTTAGAAAAACAAATGAGCATATAATCGTGTACTTATACAAGCATTTAAACGAACTGTAATTCTTTATACAGTACTTCAAGAGTATATCTTATCATATTTTAATTCTGTCTAGATCGTATGGAAGAACTGCAACCAATCAAACCAGATTTTTACAACCTTTTAGCATTTAGAAAACTGGTCTCACGTCTCTATAAATATGTATAATATACATAAAATATTCTCCAAACGCAATCCAAAAAGCCACTTCGAATACCTTAAAGAAAGCCCCCGAGCTTCCCTCCGCTTCCAATAAATCGGTCGTTTTCCAATCTCGCTGCATTGCGATTAAATCATAGATCCAGAACGCTTCCCTGCCGGAATTCGCCGTCAATCCCCCGAGGGGGGGTACAATGGCCCGGACGAAAAAAAAGAAAGAAGCGCATGCCATCGATAAGGCTCGATATCCCAGGGTGGCCGTAAAGCGCGCACGCCTGGGCAGTCCGGGAATTTCTCGATAAATTATTCGAAACCGCGTCTCTTTCAGCGGGCCTTTCCCAGGCCTCTTCGCGCATTAGCATATCCGCCGGGCCGATCGAGCTTTCCGATCACGTCCAAGGTCGCCCGCCGCGATCGCCTTCATTATCGCTCGCAAATTTGTCGGCTCGCGCTCGCGCCGCTTTATTTGGTCCCGAGATACGCGCGTAAGCCGGGAGGCGATAGCGAGGCGCCATTAATGCGGAAGAGAGATAAAGGAACAATTTTGAGCGGCGTTAAAGACTAGAGACGGGAAGATGATTTTTTCAGGGGGATTATCGCCCTCGGCTGGCGATAAGATAAGATTATTGAATTTTCTGCGGTTACGGTTATAGCTTCATTCTATTTTGGAAAATGTTTCTGTACGAGGTGGTTCAGCGGTGTTGCTTTATTGATAATCTCTCAAAATTGTTTATTTGGAGATCAAAGTATTTTTTTGAGTTATTGTTTTAAAGATTATTCAATCCTACATCCGGTTCGAATATACATGTCTATTTGGTTAATGAAAAAATTACCATTTGGAAAACGTGTTTGAATAATAAACAATAATTTATTGTAAAATTTATTAGAAAAAATATAAAAGGTACATTCATCAGAGTTAAAAACAAGTTGTGTACTGTTGCACCGTTTACGATCGTACTTCTGACCTCTGACGTCGTAATAAAACAGTAGTGCTATTTATTAGTCTAGAAAACTCTTAAACATGGATTAATGAGAAAAATCATAAAAAAGTTTTTTCATGGTCGTATCGTTAGGAAACTTAACATTTCTTTTTAAAAGAAATTTGTAATATTTATTATTTCCTTAATTAGTTAATAATCCATTCATTTTTAACTAATTATATTACATTATATTACAGTCTAATATTCATGACCATATGTAATGTTCGTACTATACATATATTGAATAAAAAATATGTTAAAAAAAATTGTAATTTAAACCAAAAATAACTTACCTATTCTTATCTCAATATAAACCTACCGCCTTACGATTAATTTTTCACCACGCGATTACGAGATTCGGGATACGTAAGCCAGTGTAAGACGACAATTGAATTAGAAGTACATAGGGATAATTTCCGAGTCGGTAATTGGCAATCGTCGTCTCCGCGAAGTCGCGGAGATCCTCGCGTAATGAGATTAATTACTCGCTCGGCGGGGCTTTTTCAAAAGTGAAGCGCCGCGCCGCTTTTACATCGAAAATCAATGCCGGCGAAATTGAATTCGCCGCTGCCTCCCCGTTTATATCCAATTAAATTACACTGCTCTGAGATCGCGTCGCCGATGCCTTTCTCAGCTTCCGCGGGATTCTCCGACGCCGAATTGTTCCAAATTGTTGATCGCTTCATAACGCGAATTAAACTTGCATATATTTTTAGTTCGCGAGTTTAATCAATCTTTTACTCTGCTTGATATTTTTAAGTAGTTTGAAATTAATGGAGGGATAAACGTGAAGATTCTTGAATAAGATCGAATTGATTTGACGAACTTAACTTAAATCTAGAATCCACCCGCAAGTGATATCACACGAAAATGCAAAGTTTTTTATTTATAGTCCTGCCCGTTAATTCAATTTCTATCAATTATGTATTCTTACAAAAAATTGCACATGAACTCTTCTATTATTAATCCTACTTACTTCAGAATTTTCTTAATCTGATGTCTAATAATCAAAGATAGATAGATAGATCATATAGATCATATTCTCGTATATACTCAGATAAAAGCTGATAACAATAAAAACACTAATTAAAATTTAATAAAATAAAATAAACTTGAACTTAAACATGTGCAATTTCTGTTCCGTTTAAAAAAAATTTAATCGTCAACAAGTAAATTGTTCTTTTGTAAAGCAACTTCATTCGATCACTTATAACCCATCGATTATTCACTGAAAAGAGCGGTCGACTCGAACGAGGAAAAACCGGTCGGAGATAAATGCATCTCCGGGGCTCGTATACGGAAAAATTGGCAGAGCGGGTACACAGCGGCCGGATCTTTTAATTTCGTTGTATCGCGGGCAGGCACGCGATCGCCGCAAACGATGCCCCGCGAGAGATGAAAGATCGCGTCGCTCGCGCGGCTTGCCCGCGCGCGAAATGATACGGAACGGAAGGCTCGCGTTACCCGATCATCCCCGGCAATTTTCGCCGCTTGATGCAACGCGCGAACAATCCCGAGTCCCGGTGTACGGTACGCGCGCCTCGTTTCGAGGTAAGTACTGCGAAGGAAGCGGTAGCGCTGACTCTGCTTATTTTTAGTCGGATGCAGCAGGAATTTAATATTAATTTTAGGCTGCTGAAATGGGTATGATAAATTTTGATTGATATCCTCTGGTGGTCACGTTTTTGTCTTTACTTTTTTGAATTTTGCTGCAGTTTTGTTGTAATTTTACTGCTTTTATGATAAAGTGTGGTTTACTAAATTAATATACTACTTAAATATTTTATTATAAACAGTTTCCATATTAGTAAAATAATTGATCGGATTAGTTAAAAAGTACTTTTATTAGGTGCTATTTATACATTACAAAAATTTGTACAGATAGTACTTTGAAATTTAATTAATTCGAAAACGATAATATTTACAAAACTCGTAAATACTGTTATAATTTATTTGTACATTGCAAATTTGAGTATTTTTTTATTCAGAACCTTGAAGATTAGCATAATCTTTAATAACCTTGGCAGTATCCAGAGATGTACTTAGTCTGGAAAAGTAAAAAAAAAGAAGTTATTAATAATTTTAGATATAATAGGATATGTAAAACGATTATTTTATATTGTAAATACTTACAGCGCAACTGATGACTTTGGGTGGGTTGTACCAGTACTTCTTGCACTTCTTGGCAGCTCCTTTGAGGCAGTCTTTAGCAACACCTTTGAAAGCTTTCTCAAGGATTTTCAGAACTTTCTTCAGAAACTGTAAAATAAAACCGTAAAAAGGATTAGTTTTGCAATTTAATAAGTAATTTTAATGAGAACTTATTAAAATAAGCTTAAAAATTTCAGAAAATAAAAAAGAAATGTTTTATCGTATGTATTACACATAAAATTTTTCCTTTATAAAGGGCTGTCTAAAAAATCAATCAGAATACGTAGCAAGTATTTATAGCAAATAATATTGCTAAACTTTAAAACTAATTCATATGCAACATTTTCACAATTGTTTTCATACTCTATACAATAGTACTGTAAAAGTAACTATAGATGTGTATATTAATAAATATGCAATTATTTAAGTTCTTTGAATACTTTAAAATGTATAAAAAAAAAGTTTGTTAAATAATAATTATAAATCAGCGAAAAATTCTTACCTTGTTCATGCGCACTTCCACCAATTCATAAGAGTCATCCTCGAATTCTTCTACCGTCTCAACATTTTGTTCAACAACTTCTGATTCGGGAGCTGCGTGAATGCTTACCACAGCGACGAGTAGCACTAAGGCGGTCAGAGACAAAACGTATTTGCCGAACATTTTCAGAAGTTTATTGATACCTTGTGTCTTCACACTGGAAACACTGGAACTGATGTCGATCCTCAGTTAACCTGCCGTATTTATATGAATGGTGCCAGGAAAACGATGAAGTGGGTACTTCACAAGAGATTATCTGTAGATAATGTTCGAATTCACCGATTTTGATAACCCAATAAGCGAAAAGGGGAATTACAAATTATACACCTTCCTCATTAAAAAATAAAAACATTAGGTGTATTCTTATCAATTATTGTTATAATTATCTGGTGTGATTTCCTTTTAATTAAGATAATATAAATACCCTCATTTGCGATGCTATGAATCAAAGTGATAAAATAATTTTTTTTTTTTAGTATAAAGTTTAATATTGTAACTGTAGTCTAAAGTATTTAAATTATCTGAGCAACAAATAGTCATTCAAATAAAATTGTGCTTACAGTAACTTATTACTTAAAAATTAAGGATATTTTATATTCGCGACAAATTTTAATTTATAATTCTATTTCATATTTACAAAAATAAATAATTTTCTTTTTTGCACATTTTAATGTGAAAATATTCAATTATTTCTAACTGCAATTGAGCTGAAATTATTTTATTTCTAATCTACTTGCTCTGTAAACATCGTATGTATAGTTTTTATGGTAAATTAGAGCAATTGGAATAGGGAAGATATATTGTTAGTGTTGAAGAAAAATTTGATTTCTTTGCAAAATAAATTTTATTGAAAAAATAAGACTATTTTGTAATATATACTTTGTACATTCGAGTCAGTTATCAATATTTAAAGTTTTTTATACAATAATTTACAATATTCACAAGAAGAGTAGAATCATCTTTAATAACCTTGGCAAAAACCAGTGAAGTAGTCAGTCTGAAAAAGAAAAGAATATTAGTTTAGTATTAATTTTCAAAGGAACGGAATAAGACCACTGTTTTAATGTAACAAGAACTACTTACGGCGCAGCTGATGACTTTGGCTGGGTTGTACCAGTACTTCTTGCAGTGTTTAGCAGCTCCTTGGAGACAGTGTTTAGCGATACCCTTGAAAGCTTTCTCTATGATTTCCAGAACTTTCTTCACAATCTGCAAAATAGTTTCGTAAAAATGATTAACTTTGTTGTACTTCATTATTTAATTGACTATCAAAGTTTTAATAGCCTAAGTAACTAATAATTGCTTAGTGTATTGAACAAAAGATGTGATTAAAATCTTTTAGCAACTGATAAATACAAAATTAATAATAAGTGACATGCAATAATTTAAGAAAATAAATAATAGTGAATAGATTAAAATATTCAAGAAAAAAATGTTTAAAAAGCAATAATTGTAAATCAGTGAAAAATTCTTACCTTGTTCATGCGAACCTCCACCATTTCATCTGAGTCATCTTTAAATTCTTCTACCAACTGTACGTCTGGTTCCGAATCTTCTGGTTGAGGCTCTGCATTAATGCTCACCACAGCGACGAAGAGCACTAAGGTGGTCAGAGACAAAATGTATTTACCGAACATTTTCAGTTTATTGATACCTTGTGTCTTTACACTAGATGCACTAGAACTGATGTCGCTTCTCAATTAACCGACAGTTTTTATACCGTACATTATCTTCGTACCGTCAAATGCATCGAGATTGATAAAACACCACAAGAATTCGATGTAATCATTATGGGAGGCGTGGAAGTACGATGTAATCGTGTCAAATGTTCAACAAAAACCTGTTTACTGTTATAATTATTTCGTTTTAATTTATCTATTATTAGTAGCACTGTTTCTTCTACAGATTCGATTAGTAACAATAGTAAAATTTATATTTTGTATCGAAATATTATCTAATTTTGTTAGCATAGCTAATATAAATATGAATACAACCTTATTGTAAAATTTATCTTATTTATTTGCGTTACTTTAACTTTCTAATTTTACATTCTCTACAAGATTCTTCCACTTGTTTATAGTTAAATGGTCCAATTCCTGTTGCAATCGTAACGTTATCATTTCACCTTTATCTCTCAACTATGCTAGAAAAATAAGTGACTAATAATAAAAATCAATATTTGTCACATTTTTTCGTGGTATCAAAGAATTTGTTAAAAAGCATAAATACAAGTAGGTATACCCGCACTTTCTCAATCCTTCATAAGTAATCCAGCGAACAGCAATTATTCACCAACCCGCTCAAATCCCAAACTGATCCCATTTCAAAGTCCCTTCCGCCTCGGCGGGCTCGTTTAGAAAAAAATTAATCCAATTCCCCGTCAAATAAAGCTTAACTCCATTTCACAATTTCATCAAAATTTCAGGAGACCGCCATAAGACGATTCCCAGTTGAACCAGCGAGACCCCCGTCGCTCTCTCCGAAAATAAAAGTACCGCGAGAGGCAGCCAGTGCGCGGAATAAAGGGGGATAACAAGGTTATGGAACGAATAAAGGGCAGCTCGGTTATAAGCCGAGGCGCTGCGCTCGGACGTACGGAGCACACGCCCAGCCCCCCTTTCCTCCCCCTCGCCGGCCGGTATAGACAAGCCGGTCGTAACGTTCATTGCACTTCCTCGAGCGAGCTTCATCGACTGCGCCGGTGGACGCGTATAAGCGGGGGTATAATGTCCGGGCCGTTAGCGGGGCCGCAGCGTACACCGCGATTGTTTGCCGCGGCCACGGGATGATTTAATTAAGATGCGCGCCCGGCGACGCGGTTTATTGCGCGCCGCCGACGCTGCGCTGTCACGACTATACGCGCCGGAGGAGCGATAGCCCTGGCCGACGACCCCGCCCCCGAATGGCCGCGATTAGTTTTTACGGCTGGTTCTTAAATCTGGATTAGTTTAGCTGGCTGTGAGATATGGGCCTGCGGGGTGGAGGTGGAACGAGCTCGGTGGCGAATGTTTTCATTTCGCTGGGGTGTTGTGGAAAAACGCGGGGATGAATATTCATGCGTTAAATATACGAATTTGGATTATTTATTTTTGCGCGCGCGGCGCCTCTGTTAAAATATTAATTTTATCGGAATGAAGTTTTATTCGGAGCGAGAACATTTTACTCAGCGGATAATGTTGTGAGTGGGTTTATGAAAATTTATGGAGCTTGAAATGTAGTTGAATTGCTTTTCGCACCTCACGGTTATCGCAGTTTATATATTTGAAAAATTATTAGTGGACGACGTAATAATCTATTATTCATTGTAAGGTATAGAATAAATTAATTCACTACTTTATGGGCCAATAGATTGTCTTGCACGTACACCTGACGCTGACACTTTTACGATGTTTACTTTTAAATTATTTATCCGTCTTTCCTTTCTGAAAAAAATTATGAGTCTGAAAGTGATGTAATTTATTCTTTTATTTGATTAGAATAGAATAGAAAAGTTTTTTTATTGCTAATTTAAATATTTATAAGTTAAAAAAGACTGTTGCAAGGCTGTCTCTGTCTAATATAAAACTTCATCAGCATTTGCTGACCTGCGGAGCGTACAAGAAAAGAGATTACTAAAGTTTTAAATGTTTATAACTATTCTTATTTTTATAGCAACTATACTCACTATTTGAATAATGAGTCTGCTCTTGGATTCACAGTAGTAATTTGAAGAGTAAGATTTTATTATGACCTTATTTATGGGACATTTCGGAAAAACTTTTTAGTCAGTTTTACAAAAAAATTTTGCTTCTACAGTTCTTCGCAATCCAGCATCAATATATTTTCCATTACCCATTATAATACAATACTAGTTTTAAAAAAATTTTCTTTCTGAAAAAAGCGTACAAATGTACTCCATCCGAGAAATATGTGACTTTACCCATAAGAAAAGTGTCTCGTCGCGCTCCGCCGGCATTTGAAATTCAAATTCGAAAAAGAGGAACTCCTCCAGTCGTTAAAAAAGCGCGCGCGCTCTCGTATTGACTCAGCCGCGTGCACTCGCCGGCTGAACTGCAGAATCCACATCTCGGGCGAGAAATCCGCGGTAAGGTAAAAATCACGAATTCCCATATTCCGCGTATCCTCTTTCCCCCACCCCCCGCGGCTCCACCCCCGCGCATCGCGGCGATAACATTCGTCGCTGGCCTCTTTCGCGCCGCGCGCGCATTCGCATGCATGAGCGCGACGTATCTCAGACGCCTACGCGCCGGATAAATCACGGGAGATTAACCGGCGCCCCGGGAAATTGGAAAATCGGCGATAGCGATGGGAACGGTGCGTGAAGCCACTCTTCTCTTCCTTTTTTTTTTTGCAAATTTTCAATCTTCCGCGTTATGCGCGCGACGCCGCGTCCCTCGTTTGTTTGCCCGTATTACGCTTGGGAGAGGCGCCGCAGTGGGTGAGTTGATAAGGAGGTAATTTTCGACGCTGGATTAAAGTCACTTTATTTTTTTAGATTAGTTTTATCGGAGAAGATGCAATGACATTATGAATTTTTTTCTTGTTAAGGCTAAGAATACTGAGATGCTGCTTTTGTGGGGATCTATTAAGACTTCAATTATATGAAAAAATTGAAGTTGAAAAGAATTACAGTTATTAAATTTTACATAATATCCAGAATTCTTACAGCATGTCAATTTTAACTCGTTGAAAAAAGAATTATAAGTTTCAGCTGAATATTTTTTTAAGAGAGTGCCAAGTAAATAATTTCTTATTAAAAATATTGAACGTTTTAGATTTTCTAAAAGAAAAACCTACTTTAAATTAATAACATGTATATATATATTTATGGAATAGTAATCAAAATATACCGAATTGAAGGAAACCGTATATCTGAAAATATTAATTGCTGATCTCAATATTTGGAAATTGATTCAAGAAATGAACTGCGAAAGTCGGGCGTAACACTAATAAGGTTCGACGTGAACCTTCCCGGAGTTGTTTAGAAAATCGAAGCCTCACAAAATTTGTAGGTTTACGTAACCCAATAGCTGAGCGAGCCGAGTGTAATTCAAAGCCCGGCCACTCGAGCGGCCGATAAACAAGAGCCAAAAGTACTGATTCCCACGAAACCCTTAAAAAAAAGGAAAAAATATTAATGTCCGAGAGCACAAAGAAGTCCTTACTCCCGAGCTTTTCAGCTTTCCGCGGGTACAGGGGTCGTTTGTCCAAGAAAGGAAAAAAAAACAAGAGAGACTCTAACTCTCAAGAATCAAATGTAAAATGAAGAGGAGGCGTGCCCGAGGAGTAGTGTCGATGTACGCGAAATTTACGCAGCGGCTGCCTCGACGAGTGAATCATTTCGAGGAGGGCCGCGACTTTTCCGAAGGGAAAAAAAAGCGAGAGAAACTCGCGGGGGAGGGACGGATTTTACGAGGGACTGGGAGTCGAGAGGTATAACGAGAAAAGCGATGAAAAGGGATCGTATTCGGAGCCTGCAACGGAGATTTGAATTTATTTTATATTAATATTGCTCCGACGCGCTCTTTTAGACTTCCTTCAATTTTCCCTTTTATTGGAATTTTTTTCGGGGTATTATGCGAACGCTGAAGTGTGACCGTGGAATTCGCATTTCGCAAGCTTTTCTCTTCGATTTTTCGAATTTAAGTATATTTTAAATCCATTTAAAGCATGAGAATTAAAGCGCACGTATAAATATAGAGTATTTAATTGTTACCTGTAATTCTATTATAATTAATCATTATTTACGTACTTAACTAAGAGCTGTATTTAATTGTTTTAATTATAAATTGGAACGGAATGGAAAATTAGTACAATTCAAGTTTTACGCTAAAAAACTTTATCGAGAAGATTGCGCGAAGTGAACATTTAAAACTTTTGCCGCATTTTTGCGAAAATCTCTTGAAATCAGCTTTTCAGAAATTTCGCAAAATATGCTTTCTCTTTTGCGTAAATCTCGAGAAAATGGTTTTTCCCAGGGTCATCCCGAAATATATTTTTTTTTTCGTTGTAACCAAGTGAAATGTGCTAGTCGTCGTGAAGAGCCTCGAATGAGCTACTTTTTGCGCATAATTTAAAACGTGCTTTTTCGTAAAGAGTCGACTCAGAAATGCAGAAAACCAACTTATACGATAATACCTCAAAAGTTTTTTCCATTCCTCTGCAAGGAAGCATTAGATGAACAACAATAATATACCCCACCCAAGTTAATTCCATTTAACACGTAATTCCAAAAAAATTCAATAACAAATCCCCTTTAATAACCATCTTTACCGAATGAAATTCGCAACTCGTACGAAAGCAAGGCAAACAAGACCGAGCGATCTCTCCCGGATCATTAAACCCCCGAGCGCCTAAATTACAGTCCTGGGTGCGGGCGAAACGATAAAACGCGCGATCACGTCCGAAAGCTCTTGAGCGCGCGGGGGACGGGGTTGCGGGTGGAGAAAAAAAAATGAGAGCGACTCGCGGAACTGCGAGGGATAAATATAAAATTGAAAGAGAAGCGCCGGCGCGGAGGAGGAGAAGAAAGAGGATCAGGTGAAAAGGGACGAGGAAAGGGATCCCGGATTACTGGAACGTCCGGGAAAATAACGCGAGGCTCTGGGCTAGGGAAAAAAAGGGGGTGGGACGGAGGGCGGGGAGGAGGGAAATTCATCCGTGACTGAGCGCGAGTTCTCGCCGGGGTCGAGCGCTGCTCGCCGAGGCCTCTTTAAAAGAGGACAATTCACTTCGTTATATTGAGTGAAATGCAGAGTTACGTAAGATAGTCGCGGACTCTTTTTTTCTTTTTTCTTTTTTGCGCAGGTTTTTAGATTGTTTGCAGGATTATCTGGAGATATTTTAACGAAGGAATTTTAACAAAGATAAAAAAATTCAAGGCAAAGGATTAGTTTATTCTTCGTTTCATAAATAAAAATTTTGAATCATTTAAAAGTTTTTTACAAGCTTTTAGTGTGTGCTAATAATGTAGAAAAAGTAATGTGATATAAAAAAATTCATTTTAAAGAAAATAATTTTTAAAAATAGATTAAACTAACAGAATGAAAACTTTTATCGACTGAAAGGATTTGAAAGATTTAAAGTGAATCCCAAACATTGATATTTTTGTTAACGAATTAATTCCTTACTGCAACAGTAAGATCAAACACCTGCAACTTTCAAACAAGTTTCTTCGCAAATTTATGTATTTGAATTGTAGAACAAAGTTACTTCGTATTTTATTTACCCTATTCCCGACAGATTAATTCTCGGTTGCAATAGCCGAGGTCGAGCGTCGATCTCTGATTAAAGTTTGAAACTGCCTTCATAATTTTCCTTTTTTAAGCTCGCCGAGCCTCCAGGCTCGATTCAAATTAAAACGTCTTTGTTTAAAACATTTGATCTGCTCGACAGTTTTCTCTGGACATTAATTGTCTTTTGTTCCCGCGGCTGATTGTTCCCTGTTTGCTCTCTATAATGCCGAGATTATCGTATGATCGCTTCGAGATGAGTTTGATTGATAATCGCAATCAGAAGTTCTAGTTCTCTCTCGATTGCTCCCGCAAATTAATCGAGGCCTCTTTTATTTAAACTTTTAATGTTCGCTTCCATTCTATTCTTTTAATGAATCGTGCATTGTTCAATGGGTCAAATTTTTATTTCTCTGTTCTTAGAAGTTTAGTTAAGAAAACGAATTATAATAATTACGAATATAACGAGAAATTTAAAAATTAAATTTAAAAACTAATTTTTAGAATGAGTAAAATAGTTTTAAAGCATATGCATTTTTATCTCTTGTATTTCATTTTGTCTTATAAAGTACAAGATTCTGTTAATGATCGATATAACTACCTATTTTTATTAAATACATTTAAATAATTTATAAGTAATTAAGAATTAATTTTAATCTACAACAAACGAAGTAAATCAATTTAATCTGATAAACAGAGAAAAATTCCTCAGAGAGCAACGTAAATACTCCGTACCGCGCATCAAAATAATATCCGGCTGATCTACGGTCCAACTTGGTGCTAAACAGGAATAATCCCAAGCCCAAATGTGTGCACATAACGCAGGTCCCGGGGGGGAGTCGTCGGGATTCCTCGCGAAAACTTTGATTTGCGGCTGCGCGCGGTTTTCGGACGCGCTCATCGCCACCCCTGGATAAACTTGCCCACCCCCTCGCCACCGGTATGGTCGCCAACTCGCTCCTTGCGCGAGAGCTCCGCATATTTGCAGCGGTGGACCCCGGAGCTACGCGATTGTTTACCATCGGCGCACGAGCCGAGACGATACTTTGATGTCCTGCCCAGGGCGTTCAACCCTTGTGCTTACCTCAGGAAAACCCTTAGGGTTTCTTCATTTTTATGACCAAGTGCGAAATTATTTAATTATTGAGTAATAGTTTCATTTGTTGATAAATAATAAATGATATAGAAGCAGACAAATTTCTTTATATTTCACAGACTCTTTTTATAATGTATTATAAAGTATAGTATTATATCCACATGTTCTTTTGGAAAATAAAATAAAATTTGCCCATGAACTAAAGTTGAATTAGTAATATATTTTTCGAAGTACTAAACATTTGCAATTTTCTCTACTAATTCAACTTTAGTGCATAAGTGGAATTTATTAGGGGGTGCTTCTCCTTTGAGAATGAAAATGATTTTTTAAATTTATTTTTTTAAGTAAATATACTTTAGGTAGTTAAAGAGAACTTAAGGAAACTCACTACATTTTCGTATTTCTTAAGGAGAATCACCCCTAAATACTTTTAAGAGAAACAATTTTCACTTTTATTCATTTTGTTCATAAATTATTTCCACATAACTTACCATTCAATTATTTCGCTATAAAAGTAACAGCAACAGCACAAAACGCGCAGCGCATGCGAATCAGGGTAAACTGAATTATCTCAGCGGTGGCGAAAGCGCATCAGAAAAGCTATTTGGAAATGTAGGAAATTACTCTAAACTTTCGATAAAATTAGCCGGCAACGAGTTTCACGCGTGGCCCCCTAAAACTGGTTATCGCGCGCCGGCTCGTCCGCGGTGCATTGTTGAACGTCCAAAGTGTCGGGAGAGCTCGGGCGCGAATATCTTCCCCCGCGGCCCGTTTGTTTTTGGCCGCGGCTATCGCGTCCGATCTTCTATTCACGGCCAGTCGCGCCCGTCCGGCGAACTTTCCAGACGACGAAAGTTTATGAAATTTCGCCGGCGCGCGTTACGTCGTCCGCAGATTCTTTTTCGATTTTGGAATTTCCGAGGCGTAGTGGACGAGTTTCCGCGAGGAATACCAAGCAGCGAGAGGGAGAGGACGGGGTGGCTCGTTCGCGCCGACGCCTCGTTCGGGGAGAGGACTTAATGGGTCGATTTTTCGCCGCGAAGGGAAGGAGCGGGATTCTTCCCGGTTTCGGGAGAGGCTAGTCATTTCTACGTTTAACGGTTGCTTCGAAGGGTCTGGTTTAACCTTTACGTGACTATTATTTTCTATTGCTGTTTTAGAAAATTCCTTAAAGTGAAGTAGTTGTTTTAATGTTCAATTCGTGAAGAGCTTCAATATATGTAAAGTGATAGTAGAAATGAATGGAATTTTATTTTATAGTAAATTCTTAAGTAAATTGCTGAAAAATTTAAGAGTAACGTCGGAATAGTAATCAAGTTTTATACTACAGACTTTTTTCATAATATAACGATTCATGTAAATGATATTGCATCATAATAGGTGTACTAAAAATCTGTATCACGATGAAAAACACTTACGCGATATACCCACGATAAAAAGCACATTTCACGAAGTTCTTCCGAAATATACTTTTTCACGAAAAATCCACGAACTGTGCTTTAGTCGTGGAAATCCGAGAAATGTGTTTTTTTTTCACCCATTGTGAAATGTGCTCACAATCTAAACGGGAACCGTGAAATGAACTATTTTAGCCAATATATTCCAACGAGCTTTTTCACGTTAAGAACGACGATATTTAAACAACCAAATTTCTCATCGAAAAGTAAAAACCAACAACCCTCTAAACGAAGGCGAGTAATTAAAAAAAAAGTACTACTCGAGCTTCCTCCCCGACATTTCCAGAAAAGGCAGCTCCCTAAAACCCTCCCCTTCCCTTAGCCGACAGTCTCGTTCGAGTAAGCGATGCCGCATACATTGCGTCTCGGCCGTCTCGGCGCAGCGTCGAGTGGCCGCGTGAATTTCCTCGGCGCGTAGCCGCGAAATTGGCCTTGCGCGCGCCCCCTCGCACGAAATAAGTATAAGAGTCGCGCGGCGCGAACAAAAAAAGCAGCCGCATGCGCGCACAGGTAACCCTATAGTCGCCCGCGCCTCTATAACGGCGCGGCCCGTTGTCTCCCCCGCTGGCAGTTTATCGTAACCCTACACTTGTGCGCCTCTCGTTTTTCCCTTTATGCGCGTCGACCCGACCCCCGTGCAGCCTGTGCTTTCTCCTCGCACTCGACCGACGAGATGCTCGCTCTCTCCGCGCGCATTATTCCCGTCGCTTTAAATTCGGATTTTACAAGCGAAGATGCAGGCTTGTATGCGTGCGCGCGCGTTAGTTTACTACACGCGCATGTTATGTGATCTTCAAAAAGAGGATTGTACGTACACATATAGTCGCAGATGAGTATGAAAAATAAAGGACTTTTCGTGCGCGTACGTGCCCACGTATACAAGCAGGTATACACGCGCGTAAATTTGTACACACATTTGTAGTTCTAATAAAACGTAGGAATGTATAATTTACAGTCATGGTGATGCAAGTGTGCCATTACGAATGAGCGTGTAATTTTGTACTTTACAAGTGCGCTCGTGAAAAAGATTGTTTCGCGCGCCAACGGCTACGCGGCAAAAGTGCACCGCGCGCCAGTGTTGGTGGTTATCATCGAAGAGTTTCCCGCGTGCAATAGCGTGCGAGCGCGCAGAGATGGGTTTGAGTTACGGGCGCTCCTTTATGCAGCGCGGGGGTGGCTCGGGTTATGCGTAAATCTCCTTTATTTTTCGCGACGGAGATCGGCTCGCTTTACCGCCTTCGACGTTTACCAGCCTTTTCACTTTAAGAGTTTTCGTTTAGCTGCGCGCCGCAAGTTTACGCGCTTCTCGAGAGTGTTTCAGTTGATTTTTGCCGGCTACCTTGTTGAGCTTTTTATCTTTTTTTTCAATCTCGAATGAGAGAGTTCGTACGAGAGGTGCAGGTTTATTTTTCTACATATAGTTTCTTGAAAATAAGAGGCTTTCGAAGTAATTGTGCGGGTACTTCTGATTATTATGCATGCGGAAAAAAGTAGTGCAATTCAAATCTACCGTAAAAATAAGAATTTTTCGCGAAACACTTTTCTTTCAATTTATCTGAAAAGAGCTTTTTCATGAAAATTTCGCGAAATGTGTCGTTTTCAGCGGAAAGCTTCATTGTATGCAAAATACCGTATGTAGAATTTTTTAATTAAAATTTCACGTAACATTAATGCCGTGAAAAATATAAGTTAAACCAGTACATACAATAACACTCCTAAAACTAAACTTTTCCTCTCACTTAAAAAACAAGAAACAACAAATTCATATAAAAACTACGAAAAAATAAGATATAACTATTCTCCAAACAATCATCCTTCATTCAAACTTTCGATATCTCCCCTTTCCACGACATTAATACGCAAACTTTCCCCATAATGCCGCAGCGCATCCAGCCTCTTCCCAGCGGCAAACTCTCTCAGCGGGGGCAAAGCCCGCGCGCCGAGCCTTTCAGCAAACAGCGCGTCGTCCTCGGCGAAGTGCATTAACCGATCTCGCATGAAAAAAAAAAGAAGCACGAAGTCCACAAAAGCGAAAGAGAGCGAGTGAAAAAAAATCGAGCGTATTACCAATAATCCCGCGGCGGGGGTGGTGGTTGCAGGCGGAAGTGCAACTGGGGCGGAACGGCTCTGCAGCGCGCGCGATATCCGGCGGAACGCGGAAGCGGCTCGGACGCATAGCGACGCTGCACACTGACCGAGCGCCCCCGGCTATTTTAGCCGCGGGGTCGATATTTCAAGGGGCGCGCGACGCACCGTCTACCTCGGCGCTGTGTACGGAGGTGCGCGTACAACCGCGCGCCGCGAGCACCACCCGCGCGCGTCGCTCGTCTTGTTTTTCCGCCGAGCGGCCCGCTGGTTTTCCGCGAGGTGCTCAGACGTGCTTCGAGGGCGCCGAAGTCAGCCGCCTGGAAAACGAGGGATTGGCAGCGCGGCCCCGAGGTCGCGGTCGGCCTTTTCTTTTTCGCGGGTGGCTGGAGCCCGATCGACGATCGACTGCGCCGCTAATTAAGCCGGCCACTTTGGCGCGTGCCTCGGTAACGAAACCGATGGAAATTTAATTAACGGGTGTTTTTTTTCTCAAGAATTTCTTTTGGGAGTTCGTTCGGCAGAAGCCATTAAATTATACGGCAAAGTTATGTTAAGTAAGAAACTTATTTTGATAGATGTGTAAGTAGAACTTAATGAATGATCGATTTGTAAGGGTAAAAAAGTATGTAGCTAATTTTAGACGCCCTGTGAAGACTAGTATATTTCACCTTGGAGAAAAATATGCACTTTTGAAAGTTTTGGCGCGAAAAAAGCACGATTCAAAAGTATCTTTTTCGCGGTTAACTTATTTAGCTTCCTTTCGCGGGAATATCCCGAATTATCTCTTTCTGTGGGTATACATTACGAATTGCGCTTTCATGGGAAGAAAGTTTTTTGACGACTCCGCCGTTTTTATTACGATAATGTGAAGCCAATTTATAAAACTTTAAAAATCAATTACTTACGATGACGTGTAAGTAAAAGTTAACGAACGATAGTGTAGTATGCTTTACTTACTAACCGAAAAATTCTATTTTATTCATCACTAAACTTCGAAAAATTAACGCACTTTAAATCTCTATTAAAATCGATTAAAATCCAATTCTCCGAAATTCGAGACATAAAAGCGCGCAATAAGCAGTTCCATTACGTCGGCAAAACGGGCGTCGCTAAACATCGCGAAACGCAACACCCAATAAATACGTAAAACGAACTACCCGAGAGTGCACTTAGGGCACGGCAGGTCGGCCGTCCCGCCTAATTTTCCAAGACAAACACGTCGGGCGCCCCCCGCAGGGACGGCCCCGGACAAAGAAGCCCCGCTCCGCTAATTGCGCAATAACCGAATTCACGGCTAAGTGGCGTCCGGTTACGTCGCGGCGTCGTACACAGCGGTAAGCGACGCGCGTACCTCCGAAAGCGTGGGCGCGTTATCTGGCGCACGCGTGAGCTGCCTTCGATCCGCGGACTCGCCCTGCGCCTCCTCCCGGCGCCTCCCTATCAGCCCGTGGAGCCGCACGAGCGCAGCTGGTCTCTTTCGCTCCGATAAATAATCCTTTTGTGGAGATAGAGCCTTTTTTTTATTAGATGGGATAGTTTTCTTTTTGTAGTTACAATTTTACTGTGTTTTATGCTCTAAAAACGCAATTGTGAAGGAAAATTTCTTATGAATTATTTTAGATGTGAGAGGGTTTTACTGTCAAAGTAACCAAAATTAAGGGTAACTTTACTTCAGAAAATTTCATTTTTCCAAGGACTGTTATGATTTTTCCTCACGTTTACCGTAATTCAAATAATTTGTAAAACATTTTTCTATTTACTTTCCTCAGTTTAATGAATTTTCTTAAGAATTTAATTTTGGAACTATTATGATCCTTTTTTTTAGATTCAGGTGGTCTAGTATGCAGGGATAATTTACTTTTATATTATATTACAGTATAGTTGCTTTTTGTATACTTTAATTAAAAAGATTTTTTAAGTAAAAGTTCATACTTGTAATTAAAAAGTTATTGTAACAACTTATAATAAAATATAAAAATTTTGTATTACTTATACCTCGTTAGTTTAACAAACGTATAATAAAGCCTTGGCCTACTGTATATAGGTATATTGATTTTTGTTTATTTACTTGCTGTGTCTTGCAAAGCTAACTTCGGTTAAGACTTCTTACACCACTTGTTCATAATATATTTATAACTTAATGTAATACTTATTATATCAGTTCAGTCAGTTATATATAATACATGTGCTTTTAATGAATTTGAATATAAGCTACAATGTGCATCTTCTTTTTTGACTGATTTACAAACTTAGAAGTATATTAAGTTTACATAATAATAATAAATATTAATATTTAATTACTTTAAAGTAACTTTGAAATTTGGAGCTATTAAAATAAATTATTCAGGCGTTAAATTTTCCCTATTCCTACAGTTCAATTCGAATTTTTAATTCCTGTACATTAAAGAAAAAGCACGCCAAACGAACTCCAAAACACCAAATAAACGAGGAAATTGAACGAAACGACTTCCAGCTTCCCGTTCGCTCACCGCGTCAGAAGCGACGTCAAAAAAACATCGCCCCTCCCGCCTTGCCGCTGTCACTGAAACCCAGTGAAAGCCGCGAGTCCGTTAATATCAGCTCGGCTGCAGCGGCGGCGCGCCGCCCCCGTCCGCACAAAAGAGCGAAATTATATCCGCGTATCGTACATCGGCCCAGATACGCCGGAGCGGCCGGCGCGCAATTTCCCCACTGTCCCGGTATTTCATATGAAATTCCATTGTCGCCGGGGCCTCTCCTTTCGCCCTCCCCGGAAGAAAAGCCTCCTCTCAGCCGCGCGGCGCAATATCGCCACCGCCGTCCGTCTGGGTACACACGGCAGGGCGGGTGCCGTGCGCGCGGGCCGAAGGAAGCCGCGTATGTGGGTCAAGGGGGTTGACGATCCCCGCGGCCTCAAAGGGGACTAATTTCCGGCGAATTACGCCCGGCGCTCTTTTGTCCGCGCGCCAGCGCTGTACTCGGCCCAGGTCGACGAGCTGCGGAGGTGCCGCGGTGATCGTTTAGCCGCGCCCCTTTGTACGCCGCGAGAGAGAGAGACTCCTCGACGCGAGAGTTTCTCGAGTTTATCGCTCGGACCTCCGCTTGTTCGCTCCGAGAGGTAGGAAATTACTTTTGCGCGTTTCACTTTGACTTTTCAAGGGTGGCCTTTGTTGCTCGATATACACAGTTCTCCGACATTTGTATTGTGGTACGTGTGACTGGAGTTTCTTTCATTTGGTTTTCTTGGGGAGAGTAATCTTTTCGTTGAGGAGTGGAGTAACGGATTGCTGTGTTTGCCTGAATGATCCGCGAGGAGCCACACTACTTTGCAGCGTGCCTAGTCTTCTAAGTTACGATGCTGAGCATCACGGTCGTTGACTCTTTTTATTCAAGAGAAACTGCTGTTTCATATGCGCTCTAAGTCATAGGTTGATCAAAAAATTTGCCTTATACGTGCAGAATATTTTGATTTATTTATTTCCACGCTGGTTTTGAAATTTTATTGAAAAAACAAGTGAGAGAAGACAAAATAGATTTCTAAAATAATATTAATTATTCAAGCATATTTAGCAATTTCATTTGTAAAAATGATTATGAAATTTGGGAAGTTCATATATTGTGAAATTTACTCTCATTAGTCTTTTATTATTTACACTCATATAGATCTCCAGTTGATATACATTTAATTATTTATCAATTTGTTGATTATAATGTATTTACGGTTAAATAAATCTAAAGGTGCTTTTGGAATATTCTTCCTGCTTGAGTAATCAATATCGCTCACATTGGTAAAATTTTGTTGACCTGCCACAAATTGCAATGTATTTATATTTTGGTATTTCTGTGTGCTTATTATGATATTTCATTAAAGCATTTAAATGAACACTGAGCTCTATAGTTATTAAATTACATATGGCACATAATGATTTTGTACTTTAATATAATGTAAAATTAAACCAAAATAATAAATTAAAATAATTTTAAATAATTCACGCATTAATGCAGCGTAGAATAAGCCATCAAGTAGCAACTACTTAAACAGAAAATCAGGAGAATTTCATCCAACGCGACACCTCAATAGGCGAACTTCTGGGCAGCATCGATCGCGGAATTTCCTTCCGCCGGAAAAGTTCAAAGCGCGAGTTGCGCTCGCCTTTGCCTGGGTCCGCGTGGAAAATAATCGCGTCGCGGCGTATACACGCGCAGGCTGGTACAAAGCGCGCCGCGATTGGAGCAAGCCGCGCGCGACGCGATCGGCGCCAAAGTTACGCGTCGCGACAATTTGAATCGGTAATGGAAAGTCTTATGTACCCCGGGCTTCCGGAGGAGAGCCGCTCGTCGAAGTTCGCCGTAGTCGTCGTCTGGTAGTTTCGACTGCGGCCCGTAGACGTGAATGGAGGCAGCGAATTTCCCCGAGATATCCGACGTCTGCGCCCCCCCCCCCCCCCCCGACGCCGGAAGAAGTCGTTTTACAAATTGTCGGATCTGAATTCTAATCGGAAGCGGATCACTCGCTCGAGTTCCGATCTCTCTTATCTTCCGCAATCGCTATTGATCTCGCTGGAACGGGCGGGATGCAATCGGTCGTATGGCGAGGCACTCTTCTTTTCTTTCTCTTTTTTTTCGCGAGATGTTCGACAAATTGGAGGATGGATTTTCTGGGGAGACAGGAAATGTTCGATTTTTGTATTTGCAGCGCTTGAGGGGGTTAGGAAGGGATTATTTTATGAGCATTAAGTAAATGTTTCTAGTGCTTTGAAGGGATTTTATGAAAATGACAAGATGGCAGGTAATCATTTGTCATAATGAATAGCACATATAGAAATTAAATAAAATGTGAAATTTAATTAGCTTTACGACTTTTTGAATAAAGTACAATTACCTTGATGCTAAATAAAGATTAGTAAAGTTTCGTTTTTAATTTTTTACTGTAAATGCCTAACTTAGAATTATTTTATTTTTACTAATAAAACAGATATTAAATTGTGTTTAAATAAATTTTCTCAAATAATACTCGAAGGTAATCTACGTGTGATATTGATTGTTAACACTCTCGATGCTATTTTTGCAGATAAACTTTAATAAACGTGGAATCGATTTTCCGCAAACGTCGATGTGACATTGACGACTGACGACTAAACGGGCACTTTCACGCTTTTACCGTTGACGTGTATTACTGGCGCGGTTTTGAAGATCGTACCGTGTAACCAAATACCGATCGGAGGTGTCTAGACGCGATTTTTCACTGTGGATACACTATCGAGAGCACTTGACCGCACTTATATGCACAGTTTAGCGACACGCTCGACTTACACTTGAAACACGATATTGCTATTTAATTACACGCACCTCCGACGTCGATTCGTGGTTTTGACCTTCTTTCGCACAGTTTACTTTCTAATACAATACGACGTATCCTGTACAGGATATTACTTAAATTAAGGGTACGGATAACTAATTTATTTATGTGGTATAATTGTTATTTTTTAACAAAACCTTTCATTTTCGGCGTATGAATTTTCGCTCTATTTTTTAAATTATTAAATAACTAGTAATTATTTACACAATTTATAGTAAAATACTACGTATAAATTTAAAACATGTCTCCTCTTATTCTAATAAACATAGTCATTTTTACTAAAATCTGTAACTTACACCATATTCAAATCCTAAAATATTTCCAATTCCCCTTAACTCTCATTTTTTCACTTCACTATCACAATTCTTCCCTTCAATTTAAAGTAACAACAGTAAAATCAAACACCCCCAGCCTCGTTCGAACTTTCATTAAAACTTGAACGTCTGATTGCAGGTGATAGGAGCCAAAGAGCGAACGAGAGAGAGAGAGAGGGAGCGCAGCCTCCGTGGATTGGCAGTCGTCGCTTGATCAATTTCCCGAACGGTGAGTACGCGTCAATCGACCTCTCACCCCCGCAGCCGGCTTGATTTTCCCGAGCCTCCTTTCTTCGGCAGCCGGCGCCGCCGCCGCTTTTTATTTGACGGCGCCTTTTCTCGCCGCGGAGCTGGAGCGCCGATCGGCGCAGGCACCTCACGTCCCGGCCATTTCGCCGACGCAGCTCGCGGACGCCGGGAATCTAAATACACGCGCGCCCGAAACGCGGAATTCCGGCGTTCCGCCTCGTACGTTTCGTGCATACGCGAGAGGACTGTTTGTCGGCTCCGCGTTCGCTTGTTTGTTTAGCGAATTAGGCTTTTTTATGCGATTTTCTGGATCGCGTGGTTTGAGGAAAAAGTAATTTGCAGGTTGATCAAATTGTAGAGATATTTTCATTTTTTTAAATTAATTTATAGCTTTCAATAAAGATTTTCCTTAGTGGAGGTATTTATAATTTTTATTCTTTTATTGATAACAAATATTGAAATATTATTTATGAGAAACACAAGAAGAAAAAATAAAGTGTATGCAGCAATAAAATAATATATCAAATAACAGAATATCAAAATAATACGAGAACAATATTATCTATCTAAAAAAAGTTAATTTATTTACAATTAACAACATAAATAAATGTATTTTAATAAATTTACATTTAAAACTAAATGTTTTCTCTAAACATATGATTATTTATAACAATATTCTATTGATTCAATTGAATTTGTGTTTTATCATCATACCAGTTGTTCAATTAAAATAAACAAATAAGGTAGTTCTAGGGGTAATTGATAAAATAAACTCCTTCGATGTCTTATTTTATTAAAATTGACGATCAAACTATAATAACAGAACTTTTGCTAAATATCACCTTTTTCCTGATACTACAAGTATAAATACAGCAGGTTAATTGAACATCGACATCAGTTCTACTGCTTCGAGTGTGAAGAGACGAGCGCATAAAAGTTTATAATGTTCCGCAAATCCTTTTTGTTGCTAACTGCCTTGGTGCTTCTCGGAGCAGTGGTAAGCGTGCATTCAAACAGCGCAGCAGTTGATTTTGCTGAAAATCTATCGCTGGCAGAGGCATTCATGGATGACACAGATGAAGGAGCGCAGGAATTTAGAATTTTAGTAAGAAACTTTTACCTCACTACTGAATTTTACAAATTTTTTCGAGCTTCCTAATTAAATATAAAGAGTAAAATTTAACACAACATACACGATTTTTACGGCACTATTTTACAGGTTAAAAAGAAGCTTTTAAAGTTGTTAAACCGTAATATCCCAAATAGGAGTAAAGGATGTATCGAATCCAGCTTGCAAAAATGCGTAATATATGGGTGGGATGTAAATAGGTTCGTCGGATGCGGCGTAAGTATTGATGATATTTAAATTGGTTTCAAATTTTAGACTGCTTAAAATGATTAATAACAACTTTATAATTTTTTTATAGCGCGAACACTCCGCCAATGGTTGCTAAGATTTTTGAGGGAGTTTTATGACTACGGTACTCCTAAAACAGAATAGTTTGCATAAATTATGAAATTTTTGCACAATAATTGAATAATTTGGACTGAAGCTTGAATTAACAATAAAAAAGTCTGTATCAAGCCTCAATACTACATAAAAAGAATTATTTTTATTAACTCCTTAACGTGAAATCCGTGTATTCCATCTAAATTGCAACAAATAAAAGACTTAAAATTACGTTTTATCCTCAAATTATGAATTTTTCTCAAAATGATTATGAAAATTTCAAAGTGAAATTCAATTTTTACTAGATAATTAAATTTAATGCTCATTCATTGAATAAAATACTTATACTGTACGTAATTTCAATTCACATTTTTATGCTCTTTACCTGTATCTTATAAAATTAATATTGCAATAAATTAAAGTAAAAAATTTTCTTCTGATAATATAGTCTTGGTATATTACATGGCGGTAAAGCTTCAGCCACATCAAGTCACAAAACTTTTCGATCATTCCATATCTTCCATATCACCCAACGAAATTCCACTATAATAAATCCACGATAATAAATACCGAAAGGAATTAAGCAGAGCCCAATGAAAATGTAATCCCATTAGAATACGCAGTCATCGAAAAGAACTCGAACGAAGCGGAGCAGCGAGCGAATCAGCGCTGATTGTTTATCAGAACGAGTGGCACGCATAAGCGATTGCGAGACGTTCAATTGGGCACGCGCAAACAACGCGCGCGGATGCGCGACTCAAACGATCGTCGCCCCGTCAAATTAAAATAACCCGTGATTTTAATCCGCCCATCCGTCGCACCGACGCTCCCAATCGACGCGCTCAACTTCTAAATCGACGGTAACTTTACTCTCGACCGCGAAAAAAAAATCGAAAAAAATGTGCGATCGATCGCGCAGTGCAGACCCACCCGACGAGGCGAGTAACCAAATACAGTATACCGGTTTTTCGAGGGACACACGCGCACGGGGAAGCGGACGGCAAAAAAGAAACGGGAGAGGAGGCAGAAGGTCGCGTGCGCGCACACAGTAGTCTGTTTGTCTAGCCGGCGGGGTGTGCGTGCCCCGGGCACCGAGATGACGATAATGCATTAATAAATTGAAGTCGTTTAGGATGAATTTGTCGAGGGGCTCTCGCCGATTGTCCGCTGCAATATGGCAAGCGGCGCGCGCGGTTTGCGCGATCGCAATTTTCCGACGAGACGGTGAAGAGTCGCCGATGGCGGCGGATGTAATTATTGACGATTGGATTAAATTTTGACGGTTTATTAATAATTGCCGCGGCGGTTTATTGTTAGAATTATCATTTCCGCGTTCTGCTATTCAGTTTATTGGAAATTTTCTTCTTGAATCGAGCAATTGTTGACTGAAGCTTCGCGACTGTTTGTGTCAACAGTCATTAAAATTTTATCGGAAATTAATGAAAGGGATTGGAATGTTATAGACGAGACGGTAAAATCAATTTCTATAATTGTGATTCATTAAATTAAAAAAATTCACTTATTCTATCGACTTTTATTTAAACCTATTGACAGATTTTTTAAATATCATGGTCGATAGCGAATATTTATCCTATGTAATCACAAACTTTAATAATTTTTTAATCCATTTATGTGAACTTATTTAAATTAAACCGTGAACCAGCCTTATACACTGACACAAGTCATCACGTGAAAAATCGATTATATTCTTGTAATTATTACAATCAAGTGTCTCTAAATAACGAAGGAAAAATTGATTTTCAAATAATGTACTATTTTTTAGTTAAAACTAAAAAATTAAATAAACATATTCTTGTTTTTTCATCTCAATCTCTACATTTTTCCCATTGATAATTTCAATAGCTACTAAAATTATCACTCAAGATAAAATTAAGAGAAATATTTCTATAATATCGACATTCAGCATCCCTTGCGTACAGATAAAATTCTCATTTACTAATTTCATCAGCCGCCCGCAAGGAGCCACGTCGTCGCAGACAAAATAGGAGAAAAAAAATCAGCCGGACCCACACGGTGCGTAACAGTTGGCATTGTTTGCCCACGCGACTAAAGCAATACTGCGGGTATCGCGGGCAGCGCCGTGCATCCCCACGACTCGCTCCGCAGCATCGGGGCATTAATATTTATCCTCGGCCCTCGGCATCGATTTTGCGCGGTCCTTCCGCCTCTCTCTCTCTCGGCGGGGCGCAGCAGCGCGCACAATGCAATAAGTCACACGAGCCGCGGAGCTCGCCTCCGGGGGGACGCGAGCGGCGGTCCTTTTGTTGCGCGCCCGAGTCCCTCGCCCGCTCTTAACCCCTTTAATTTCCACTGTTTGCGCCCAGGAATTGACTTTAAAGCGAGAGCCGATCGTGAGAAGGGCCGCGTAGGCGCCTCTCGCGCGACGCTCCCGCGGGACCGGCCCTCGGTTATATCGGCAAAATATTAATGCTCACGGAAGCGGTAAATATTGGCGCCGGCCATTGGGACGTCTGGGAAGCCTTTTTTATAATCAATTGGTCGGCGTAAATAAATATCTGAAGTGAAGGAGGGGAGCGATAGGTTTGAGGTTTGCGCATGCGTTTAGCTTTTTGCAATCAAAGTTAATTAAAGCCTAATTAAATCTTTGGAATCTTTCAAAACACACTATAGGGTAGATTGAGATCTTGAGCAGATAGTCAAAGTAATTACATAATTGAGTCGTGACGGTAAATTCTTCCTATTTGTTTGAATTGCTCCTACAAATTGTAATCTCTTATTCTCTCAAAATGCAAAAGAATGAAATACTACTCGATTCAAGTGAAAACCGAGCCAATCAAGTTAAGGAAGTTTCAGTATCTTCCGAAATTATGTGATTTTGGATTTTTCACTTGTCTACATTATAAGAGTAGTTATAACATTCACACTTTCAATTACACTCAATCACTTCTACATTTATAATTATCTTCTGAAAAAACAATATACTTGCGCATGTATGCAGGCACAATTTTTCTGAAATTTCGTTATCTCTATTTTCTCGGTACTCGTCAAACAAACAAATTTCACGGTGGGTTATGCAGGCGCGCTAGGAGTTCGCGTCAGTACGCGACGACGTCGGCGACGGCGTCGCAGCATGAAAAAGCTATGGCGTGCGCGCGTCGGGCGGAAAGTAGCGTCGCGCCTGCAGGAGACACCTCGCGTCAAGCCGGCTTTCAAAATTTCGCGTGAGAGCGAGCGCGCGCCACCCCCTCCGCGCGCGGATAATCGAATTATTCGTAGCTTGTGTGTATCCACCGGCAAGCGCCTGCACTTTCTCGCTTATTTTTGTTTGCTCGGCGATTTGTCTGCCTTTTTCAACGGCGATTTTAGTTTATTTGCAGATTCAGAAGTTGTTAATCGAGCTGAGCGTTCGCCGATTTGCAAGTTTTGGGGTTCGTTTCCAATTTTATTTTAGTTTTTGATGTGAAACGCTGTGAGGGCCGTACTTTCCGAGGTCATGATAATTATCGTATTACTCAGAAGTTGATTTTTATTTTTCATTAATATAGTATTCCTGCTTATTGTAACAAAATAATTTTACGAATTGAATCAAGTACGTAGATGTTGAATATCAGAAATATGAAATTTTAAAAAATAATACAAAGACAATTTCTCGTTATATTTACAATTATATAACTGTTAAATTTTAATAGATCTTATAGAATAATAGTATCATAATATTGAGCAGAGAGTGAGTCATATAAGGGAAATGTAAACACATTATACAAATAACAACAAAATTGAAGTCCAGAATTATTGTGCTCAGTTCAGTCACTTGTTGCATAATCTACTGTTTTCAAACATACGTGAAGTATTTTGCACTTAACTCTAAACGCATATAAGAATGTTATCAGCAAAAGTTTATATCTATTATCATATAATCAAAATCTATACTGACTAGCACATCGCTTCACACTTATTTCATTACGAGAAAAAAAGTCCAGTTACAAATAGAACAATAACATCCTCTAATTCCTCGTATAACATTTAACATCTTTCAGACAAACTCTAAACACGCGCCATCAAAAGCAATTTCTCATATCAAACTCTTCTTTAATTGCCGCGATTACCCCCTATCATCCCGAGAAAATCGCGAACGGTTAGCGTCCCAATCGCGCAAACGTTGCCCAGAGCCACGTCGATCTGGGATTCCTGCGAGCGGGGAGACGGCAAGGCCGCGAGTCGCGTAATTGATGCCGGCGCGGCAGCAGACGCGCGCGGGCGCGCCTTGATCCGATTGCTCGCGACGCGTTATTACGCGCGGCCGACGCGCCATATTAATTAACTACCGCTACGCGGCGCGTCCCCCGCATTCCCCGCGCCCCGGCCGAGCTGCAACAGACGCGCCGAGCTTACACAACGTATCGCGCAAATCAACGGAGTATCCGGCTTCGCTTAGTTCTGGAAGTTTGTTATAGCCACCCACGAGCGAAGCAATCGGTTACGACGGAGCCGTGTGACAGTTCGCTGATGGGCTTTTCGGAGATTCGTCTTGCTTTTGTTACTACTGGTTGTGTAAAGCTGAATTTTAAAAGCACAGTAGTCGTGATCTATCCTGAATTTAGTAGTAGTGGTGTATACTGAAAGAATGACAAAAAGAAAGGAGACTTAAAAAAAAAAAAAATAAGTTCCTTCATATTACAAGTTCTAAATTATAGCTTCAATTCCTTTAAAAAGTTTATAATCCATCTTTTTCATTAAAGTCTTTTTCTTGCAATTTCCTTGTGGTATTGTACTGGCACTATCGATGATGACTAACCGATATTCTGTGGTATAACCAAACAATAGGTTTCTATTTTTAAACTTATCTATGTACGTATATAAAATTTAATCTAAAAAGGTTCAGAAATATTATTTCTACAGGGTTCAATGCCCCACCCCTCATTTAACATTCTAAATTAAAATAATTTCCTTTACGTTTCTATAACAATTAACAGCTCCTGCAATGATTTTCATGTTTAGTAAAAAATAAAGTACTTAAAATTCGTGACTGCATTAGCTTTAAGTTAAACCTTAAATTTTCGTCTTTATTACACAAATCTAATATAATAACTTTAATTCCAATACCTTATAAACTGCTTCAAAAATTTAGAATTAACACCCGGCAACTATACGATCAGCCCTCGAAAAAATTCCGAGCACGTTTCAGGCGTAACTCGGCGAAAACACGTCTCGAGCCTCGAGAGGGTGCAGCGGCTATCGGAGGTTAAAAAACAATTAACGCCGCGTCGGCGCTCCCAAAAGGCCCGGCGCTAATCTCGCGCGCGCCCGGCAATGAAAGACGTTTTATCTTCGGTCCCGCGGCGGCGTTGCACCGGCTCGCCCGCTCCATACCCGCTACGTACACACGGGCGCACGCACAGCCCTTAACGACTGCCCGGGGCTCGTGCGCGCCGCGAGATAACGAAAACCGAAGGTGCCTCGCCCATTTTCTCTCCCCCTCCCCGCGCGTCAAGCCCACGCCACGGGGCGTGAATTTTCGGCTGGATTTTTACGAGGCTACGCTCGCTCTCTCTATTTCTTGTTTTTTTTTTTTTCTTTTAAAGGCGACCGGAAGCTTCTGGTGATTTGGTTATTTTTGGCCGGTGTACCTGGTGCACGAGATAGGCTATATTGAGGAGAAATTTATTCGTGGAGCGAGTGCAGACTTGAGGTTGGGGATAAAAAAAGACGGGCAAGGTGTTGAGATTTGAATGAGGGCGTGGGTGTGCTATTAAGAGGATAAATTGTGTTTTACTTTATTTTTGTGGGGATCAGCGACACAAAAGGTATGAAGTTGATCGTGGCAACTGCAATATCATTTACAAGTTTATAATTGGATACGGAAGCATGTTCATATTACCAAGTAACTGAAGTTCATGTAATTAATGTGGACGGGGTACTTTATAAATGTTTTATTGAGATTTTTAGTAGTTGGATATGGAAGAGCATCAAATTAAAAACAGGAGTTGTTTGCTTTATAAAATAATTTTATTACAATAAAAATTTATTTATACATTGTACAGTTGAGTATTTCTTGATTTAGAAAATAGAAGATTACTAGAATAATCATTAATAACCTTGGCAGAATCCAGCGATGTAGTCAGACTGGAAAAAAATAAAAAAAAGAAGTTATTAATAATTTTAGATATAATAGAATATGTAAAACGATTATTTATATTGTAAATACTTACAGCGCAACTAATGACTTTGGGTGGGTTGTACCAGTACTTCTTGCACTTCTTGGCAGCGCCTTCGAGACAGTCTTTAGCGACACCCTTGAAAGCTTTCTCAAGGATTTTCAGAACTTTCTTCAGAATCTGCAAAAGAGTACCGTAAAAGGAATTAGCTTTGTAATTCAAAGATTTAATTTACTAATAAGGTCTTCAAAAATTTAAAAAATAAGATAATAATAGTCAATCTTGCATATTTTAAATATGATTTTTTTTTTATAAAGGATTATTCAAAATTAAATTAAAATAAAAAAATAGTTTACATAGTGAATTGATTGAACTGTGCAAGACAAAGTGTTTAGAAAACAGTAAATTATAAACCAGTGAAAAATTCTTACCTTGTTCATGCGGACCTCCACCAATTCGTAGGAGTCATCCTCAAAATCTTCTACCAATTGTACGTCTGGTTCAGGAGCTTCCGGTTCGACAGCTGCGTGAATGCTCACCACAGCGACGAGGAGCACTAAGGCAGTCAGAGACAAAACGTGCTTGCCGAACATTTTCAGAGCTTTTTTTTTGTACTTGAGATTTTGCACTAGAAGTACTGGAACTGATGTCGCTCCTCAATTAGCCACTGTATTTATACACCTCGCATTAGATGGATAGATAAACGATAACAGTAGGTGCTTCACAGGAGGGAATTGATTTAATTATCATTTAAATTCATCGATATTGATAAAATATCATAACATAATAACGTTACGCGCTCTTATCATTTTATCTGACGGGGAAGTACGAATTTTGCGGATCAATTGTGAAAACCTCTGTTCCGGAAAAAAATGTTGAATAACGTAGAAAGATTCTGTTTTTCTCCCGAAATTTGATTTAAAATTAGTTTCTTTCTATTGATATTAGTTTGGGTAATACCTATAATTTACGAAACTTCGTGAAAATGACGATATGGTTTAAGATACGAAGCAAATTGTCTAAGCTCGAAATTACAGGTACCGTATAAATAGTTGAACTTCTAGCTGGCGATTTCACGGTGTTTATTCATAATTTGGTTATTACGAGAGTTGGAGGATTCTTTCGGCGTAGAAAATTGTTCGATAATTATTCCACAAGTTTGCGGAGTAATAAATTACACGAAGTTCTGCGGCTATCCGCTATCGGTATTTGCATTTTCATGCCGCGAAAGTATCTTCGATCGTCTGCATTCTCAGAGAAAGCTTCAGAATGAATTCATTTAAATGCGTAGCTTAAAAAGAAAACACTTAAGATGCGTTGATTAATCTTCTGCCGAAGAATCATCACAGTTACATAATCAATTATGTCAATCCATCTATCGAGAATGCGGGATAAAAATTTCTTTAGAATTATTATCATTCTCTAATGTTTACCATTGCGTAATTGCAGTTTTTTCATAAATTTGACCATAATTAAAATTGAAGATCAAATGCGATCGATGCATTCTCTTCTAATTAGTTGATAAGAGGATTTTTTAAAGTAGAACGGTGATATTCAATAAAAAATTTAATATTCGAGAAACGAAAATTTACAAACACGATAAAATCTTAAACAAGGACAACTTAATTTATAATAATAATATATTTATAGTTTACAACTTCTTAACATTTCTCCATTTACATTAAAATTCAACAATTAATTAGAATAAAACAAATGGAAACTACAAATGCACGCGTTTCTTTCATTTAAGCGTCGCAACTGGAGTGCAGCTTGCAGAGCTTGAAAACAAATCAACGCCACGGCGTGAAACATCTTAAAGTTATGCCCGCAAACGAGACAAACACGCCGCGGCATTTGCACGGAGCCGCTCGCATCCCGCGCTCTAACGATGAAAAATTCCTCCCCCGGCAGACAGGCGCGCGCGCGTGTCTTTTGTGCGTCGGCGGGATAATGAGAAGAATTCAATTAGCGCCGCGCGTTGCGCCGCGGCATTCGCGAGCCGCGATCGCCGCCCCGCTCCCTCGCGAGCACGCGCGCCGCTTCCCCCCCTCACCCTGCATATTAACCGGCACTCGTCGGGCTTCCTCGCGCGAGATTCTTCCGCGATTACGATGGGGTTATGACTTCGAGGTGCTCTTAGCGCTCACTTGGCGATCTATCGATCCGCGGCCCGCGGGGCTATTAACCCTTTTCCGTAAGCTGCGCCGATGGATTTTTTTTGTAGCAAGGGGGTTGTAAAGGTTCTTCTGAACTTTTTTTAAATTACGGGAGCTTTATGTGCGAAGTTAAGATGGTACTTTGGAATTTTAATTTCTTTTTTTAAATAATATTTCAATCAGATTAAATTAAATGAATTTCGAATCTTTTTCGATTTTCAATCGCGAGAATTTTTTCATTTGAGATTATTAGTTTGTGCGATGATTCACAAATTAAAGAGTGAATCTCATAAACTTGAATGAAGGAAAAAATGTTCTTTCTGTGAAAAGTAAGAGAGAAACGAGTTAAGGTTTCTTTGTCAATAGTTTTTCTATAGCAAATTACATGTTTTTTTATATGAGACATAAAAATAAATATTAAACTTAATCGACATAAATTTAAGATTGTATCTCACTGATATCAGTTTCCATACTGTGATTTATTTTTATTTTTATTATATTTTCCTGTACTTATTATCAATTAAATTAATACTCATTATTAATAAGAGATAATTTTTTAAAATTTTTAAGTTTTCTTATCTCGCAACAAGGTAAAAAATGCCACACTGCAAAAATCACATACCAAACCAGTACAACAAATTCAATATTCAACGAAACACAAAAATTTTTCACAATTCTAAGTACTATAAAAAACTGAAATAAAAAAGAGCAATTCTCATAGAATTTAATGAACAAAGCGAAGCGCGCCGCTAAGCTCGGCAGCCATAAGGAAGGGCAAAAACAAAGTCCAATTGCACAATGCGGCGGAATAAATTCGAACGAGCTTAATCGCGGCGGCCTGGCAAAAAGCAAACGAGTTGTTGCGCAACGGCAGTAACTCGAGCGGCCGAACCAATTTCGAGGCTAGAAACGGGGCCGCCTGCGTTATTTCGCGGATTCGCGCGCGTCCAGCCCGGCAGATGCAGCCAGCGCGCAAATCACACGGGCAGCTGCAGTCGAAATCGCGATGCCACCGGCACGTGTTTATTACCGCGAGCTACTGATTTACGATAGGATGATTATTGGGACGCGCGGCTGGACGCCTTCGGCGGGTACTTGACTTTTACTTCGATTTTAAGCTATTTATTTTGCTTAATTGACGCGAGCATCGTGATTGCGTTTGTGTAGTTTTGAGGATTTAGAGCTAAAGTGAAATATACCAGAATTAGGGTAGAACGTTTTACTTTATTGCTGCAGTCGTAAAATTTAGATAGAACAATAGAAGCTTAAAAACTTTTTTTGCAATAAAAAAGCATTATATACATATCTAAGTAAAAAAAAATTAATAAAGAATATAAATAATAAACAATAGTAATGAATAATAACAGTAAGTAAACAAAGGCCTCTTGGAAAATTAAATAATAAAAGAGATTTGAGTACGTCGTTAAAACGCGCATTAGCTTTTACAGCTACTATCCTATGCAGCTTTTTAAAAATCCATTAAATTTTTTCAAAGTGCTTTGACTTACTTTTTCCAGCTGGCGATAGTATCTTCCATGACTGGCATACCGATGTTATTATGCAGTATTAATCCTTCGCAACTGCCTGTGAATTAATAACATACTTGCGTGATATGATTGCCAGTATGTATGGCAAGATACTGACGTATGTACGTTTACGCGCACCTCGCACGTAACCCAATTTGTTTATCCGCCGTACCTCGTAATTATTCCATTTGTTATCCACCGTAGATACAATCGAGACGTGTAGATCTTATTGTAAATACATGATCGAACTAGTAATAATCGTGTTAAACAATTTTTTAATTTGTTTGTACAACGTAGCATTTGTAAGATGAAGTAGTAAGATATGTATATCGATTATAACACTCCCTTAGTATTTACTTGTTTATTTATTTGTTTAGTATAAATACAAAAGACTAAAGTGTCTTTAATAATTTATTGTTTATTGCAATTTAAATTTAACTAAAAAGCTACTTCAAGAAAAAAATCATTTTAAAAGTGATTTTATTTAAAAAATAAATATACTTGAATAAATAATCGAATTCATTCAACTACCCTAAATTACTTATATCACAGGATTACGACACCAGAATTATGAATAAATTCATAAATTAGAAACGCTCGATTTCTTCGCGTCCCAAAGCAAATATCACCGTCATTTCCGGAGTACATCGGGTGATCAAATTCAAAAGCGTAATAGTCGCAAAGTTTTGTTGGTAATTTCGCGGACGCGGGTACACGGTACGGTCGCGCACGGCGGGCGAGGGACGAATGCCTCGCGCCGATTTCCATAAGTACGGAGGGTGCGCGAGGAATTGGCGCGGAGCGACCGGGCCCGCATAAATTTGCATAAGGCGATGTGGAAGTCAAGTCGACGACGTCTCCCCGATTTCTCGTATCGCGATCGCGAGAAATTAAAGGCCCTCCCCCCTGAATGCACGCGCGGCGGTGCAGGCGTCTCCACGACCACCGCGACCCCGCGTGCTTTCGTCGGTTCCGCTCCCGTTTCGCGATAGTTTATAGGCCTCGTTCTTAAAAGATTGATGAACGAAAGTAATTAAAAAATGCTACTTATTGTAATAGCAAATTACAGATTATAATATCGGATCTGTTTGAAAATTAAATTAATTTTTGTTAATTAAAAAATTCCCTTTTAAAATGTACGCAGATATTAAACTTTTAATAAACGCATTTCAACTTCAGTAAATTTCTCTCTGGTATGGTGCACACATTTTTTAAATTAAATTTTACTAGAATGATACGATATGCCTCAGGTACAAAACTTACTTCTCAAAAGCAGACCTGTCCGACGCATTTCTCGCTTGCGCAATCAAATTATCGAACTTCGCATTACACCAATCAATTAATTTCCTTACGGGAAATGAGCTAATCAATAATTCGAAATTCTCTTCGACTAGCCCCTAAACACGTCGAGAGCAGCCGCGCCTCAACTTGGGCGTCCCTTCGCTCCCCGCCGGAGCCTCGTCCTCCCGGTACATTCGCCGGGCTTTAAATCGCATTACTCGTGTCGACCTCGGGAGATCTCCCCCCTGTAATCGCGATATCGCCGCGATTATGAGCTGCACCCTTTGCACCGGCGTAACCTCCGAGGCGCGTTTTATCGCTCGCCAATTAAGAGGAATAATGCGAAGGCTCTCGGGGTTTAATTAGCGGCGCGCGACACACCCGCGGCTGTGCGGATCTTTTCCGCGCGCGCAGGTGCGTCACGGTCTTGCGGCGCCTTTGTCGCGGATTCGATTGAGGTGGGGAAGCCGTAAATGCGGGATTCCCGGTAATTAATGTGGAATGCTCCGTGTGACAGAAGTAGTTAGTGTATAACTCGCTGAGATATGCTGTATTAATTTGTAGGTGATGCGGTGGTACTGTATAACTTAATGTTAATCTGTATTACCGCTGATTTTGAAGGTTACGGAAGTTTAGTTTAAAGAAAATGGGAGTGATCTCTTGAATGTGTACATTTTAAAATGAGTCAATAAATGATACTGATTTTTAAGTTACTAAAACACAAAAGGTTACAATTTGTTTTGTAGGTCTTAGCGTAAAATTGAAGGTGGACTTATTTCAACGCAGTTTTTGAACTATTTTCGAATGTGCTGAAGATTTAAGATTTTTATACCGTAAAATTGAGTACATGCTTCTGAAAAAAAGCTTACAATAAAATTAACATACAAAAAGGTAAGATATACGTATTAAAATCTGTTAACTTACATTCAATTTCTTGAATAATTTTCGGAGTATTTTGACAACTAAAATTCAATTTTTTAAATTTAAAAATGCCTTTAGAAAGCTAAAATTATTATACGGCGTACATGCCTCCCTTACCGTTGAACAACTAAATTATGCTGAAGAAAACGAAGATATTTATTTACTCGAAAAAAGTGAAGTTTCACTAATTCCCCGCCATAACGACACCGGAGTAGCGCACCACTTACCAGCCAGGAACTTCATTCCATCTTCCGGCCAATTTCCCGCGCGCCTTGACCGCGCGCATTAGCTCCGCGCCACCTCCTGGGATTCCGCGCGTTTTCGGCGCCTCGCGGCGACGGCAGCGAGGGAGAAAAAGAAACGGGGAGAGGTAGAAAATGAGCTGCCGCGCTCATTTCACTTGCAAACAATGTTAATTCGCGCGAGCCGCTCGGGGCGGATGTGCGAGCACCGCCGGCGGAGGAGGAGGCGCCTATACACGCCGACGATGTACGTGTGCGCGCACGCGGCGGCCCGCTTAGGCTCGTTAAAAAATTAAATCGACGGCTCAGACGCGTTTTAAACGGATAGCCCACCCCCCGGTACTATAGCGCCGCTTCTCTTTTCATCCTCCGTCGGCTTAAACGCGCGCTGAATGTCGATGCGATTTTTTTCCTACGTCAGCGGTTTGTTGGTGCAGCTTCAATTATTTATAAGAATTTTTTCGTAGGTGGTATTTCAATTTTCTTTTTTATCGTCGAGGGAGGGATTATGATTTAATTATTAATCAAAAAGCTCGATGCGTGGAGATTATGGATTGCATTTTATCCCTTTGTGGTTGAATGTCTGTAATATATTGTATTAAATTGATACTTGCAGTGATTTTAATTGAGCAAAAATTAAGTGTTATTTTAATTTATTATTTCAATCCAGAAAAGTGTACACTTTCAAAATGCACACGAAATACAATTTTTATACTTAATAGAAATAGTTTCGTAACCTTTTAATATTAAATTTCATTAGACAACTGACCTGAACCTTTTTAATTTTAACGCTACATTTTTAATTCCAAAGTCAACATTCCAGTTTCCAAGGGGAAAAAGATCCTAAGCCGAACTTGTACAAAGTCAGCGAAAGAAAAATGGAGAGATAGAGGGAGCGAGGCGGGGCGCGAGCGAGTCACACTGAGCGACGGCGAGTAATTAACGGATTCGCGATGCAGAAAAGGGTCTGCGGCGAGCTTTTGAATAATTAAGCTGACCGGCGGCTGAGCGTCGGCGCCGGGCTCGAACAATTTCAGCCGGAATTCGCGCGCGGCGACGACGGCCGTCGAACCGAGCGATCGAACGCCGGCCGTCTGGAGGTCGCGACACTCGCCGAAATATTCACCGGTCCAACGGAATGTCCGACGATTTCGACGGGCTGAAGGCCTGCTATGTTACGCGCGAAGTCTCCCTGGAGGCGGATTAATGGCCCGGGTGTAACTGGCGCGGTCGCGCGATGGATTAAACATCCCTGCGCGTGATTTAAGAGGGATGATTATAAAAACCGTTCCATGAATATTTGGACGAATTAATCTTTTTCTCCTCGGAAAAGCTCGCAATTTTTTCTGCTTTTACTAAATGGGCGGAAAAATTAACTGCCATTTGGGATGCAAATTGTCTGTAGACAGTTTGTCGAATGATAATTCAATTATTTATAAGATTTTTACCGTATTTTTATTTCTTAAGATTAAAATACATGGATTTTTCAAAGTCTGATTGACTCATTAATAAAGGAACTTAAAAACAGATAAAACACATTTATAGGCAAATTATATGAAAAAGTCGCTATAATCGTCCATATAGATAAGGTAATTTATTAAATTTCATTTTGATATTAATTTACCATTAAAAGCTCCAAAGAGCAATCAAGTTAAATATTCAAATAAAGTACAAAGATAAAGGAATGAATGATAAAATCCGAAAGTAATTTGATTAATCCATAGTCGTCCAATCAAGATAAGATAAATATACGACCGGTGCACTAATTTGATCAAACCAAGACATTTTACCTCATAATCACAATCAAAATTATTTCTTCGCTATGTAAAACCTATAAAAAAAATGAAACAAGAAAGTTACAAATTTTTCACCACCTATCGCAATAAAAAAAAGCCGTGAAAACAGCCCACGCACTCGATGTCGTGGAACCGGCTTATCAATCACGCGCCTCGAGCAAATTGCGGGCGCTTCTAGCATCACCGCGCCGGCGAGTGCGGGGCGCGTCGACTCATTGAAAACAAAAGAAAAGAGGCCCCAGTAGCCTACAACTTTTCACGGGCTTATCGAGTCTCGTGGATCGAACTTATCAATCAGGTCGGCCGGTGGGGGGATGGAGGTGTATATAAGCGCGGCTCGCTTTCACATGCGACGCACGGCCCCACGTATAGACGTAAGTGTGCGCGGGTACACGCCGCGGGGAATGGAATCGCGGCTTGTCACGCAGCGGCGAGGGTCGCGATATTAATGTCAGAGGCAGCGCGGGATATAGCCGGAGGAGTAGCCCCGACCCACGCGCGCCGTCGATCCTAGTCCCCTCTGCAAGTTCAAGTATTTTGTAATGAGAATTATTTTCATGTTTATTAATGGCACCTTTTTTATACTGCGGGGTATGGAGGAGGAGGTCGTCGTGGGGTAGGGAAGTGGGTGCATGGAAATTTAAGGCGAGGGTGACTTGTCTTTTGAGAATTTACGTCGTTATAGTTCTTTGAGTGGTTATTATTTCCGTAGTAATTTACGGTGGCTCGAGGCGTGATTGGGTAACTGGGAGCTTTGATTGTATCGGAGGTGAGAAACGGTGCGTCACGAGAAATGCATACTATTATGATTACTATATATAGAGTATTTATGAAACATTTTCGAAAATAATTTTTAGAGACTTGGAGTGAAAAAATAAACGAGGTAATTTTTGAAGATTTTTAGAAAAAATTTTTAATGTTTTTTGTCTAAAAAGGTTCATTAAAACATTAATCAATTTATTTAAAAACTTACAAGGATCCAAGTTTAAATTTTATTATAAAGTATAAAAGCAAATAATTGTGAAGACAGTTCCTTTTTAATGAAATCTTTATAATTCATTTTTATAACTTTTTAAATATTGTTTAAAAGTCACCAGTATACATCCTTTGAAATAGCAGGGTAATACCGTCACTTCACGTGACATGCATTTTAAATATTATATTTCTTTCGTACGTAAACATTTTAGTAACATAATTAAGCACATCCTATATGAAATAAATTATCTTGACAGAATTATATTAAGAAAATAAAAATTTAATTCAATACCATTCAAGTTCCCTATTTTAGATACGTAATAAAATCAATTTTAAATAATAAAAAGCTGCCACTATTTTTAAAGTCACAAACCACAAAAATTCCTTCAGAAACAACGTCTTCTAAAAAAGACAACAATCAGTACTCTAGCAAATATTCACAGCTAATCCACGACTACCAATAAGAACGAACGACGCGTCAGGCTGCAAAAAAAAGTCAGGCTGAAAAAAATTACATTTCGATTGAAACAATAGCGAGCTAATCCTCTCGCTCGCCGGCGACGGTCCGGTCCGAGCTAATCGAATGGAAGTCCGGCGCGCGAAAGAACCGCTCCGCGCTCCCCGTAATGGAAATTATTCGTAATGAGGTGTCGGCTTCCGTTTCTTTCCAATTCCGCGCAGGAGCACCGCCGGGCGCGCAATCACTTAGGGATTTTACGCGGGATTAACATGCGAGAGGGCCGATCGCTTTTGCGCGCCTTCGATCTACCCCGCGGAGACACGGGAAAAGGTCCTCGACCGCTCGCCGAGCGCCACCCACTCCTCTTTTTCTCCTTCTCTCTCCACCTACCTTCGAGGCGGACTTTATCGGGGTGCCCATCGGTATATAGCTTTTTCCTCGCTTTGAGGCGCAGTCGGGAAGTTTAGTTTAAAGTTTTCGAGCGCCGGGATTTAAGGTGGCTTCGCTCGTTCTTTTTCCTTTTCCTCATCTTACTGTGTGGTGTTTCAGTTCTGTTGGGATTTTATGTTCGGCGGATTTTAAGGTAAATGCGAATGGCGCTACTTTTATACAAATTAAAAATAACTGTGATTTTCTTTGTGATTTAGGGAAATTCTCTAAAATTAGTAAAAAATTCTCAATTGAATTTCATAATAATATTTAGTCAAATTTCAATATTTTCAGTGGTTTAAATTCACTAATTCACTGTGCAATTAAAGACTTCATCGTGTTTTTACTCTTTCTAATAAATCCATAACTTCGAGATAAATGAATTCGGCAGATTTAATAATTAACACTGTGAAAATTTTTTCTACGTAAGCTCAGAAATGTAATGCTATTTTTCAAAAATTTCGCTTTTCCACATTTTAAAAATTTCCACAATTCAGTAATAGAAAAAAGCATCCCATTCACTAAATAAAACCTATACAAATGCGTAGTTTATCCTCGCGGAAAGAGTCGAAAAGTAACGAGAGTCTTGAAATTATCTGCGCGACAACGTGTCCAAATTGGACGCACAAAGCGCGAGCGCCAGTCGAATTATAAAAGGATCGCGAAGAAACTGCGCGCCGGAGCCGCGGGTGAAGCGAGGACAAAAAAAAAAGAAGCGTACACGCCCGCGATGAAAGGAGGCGAGATCGTTAAGGTAAATTTATCTCGCGAGCGAGAGGGGAATTCGAAAAACCGGAAGCGACTTTACGCTACTGCAGACAAATATTTTTCCTCCTTAACGAGGGACGACGGATTCGCAGTCGAATTTTTGCCCCCGCGCGCCCGTTTTTTCTGTTATTCCAGGCTCGTCGCATTTTTTTTGCGGACGCGCGCGGCGCACACATCGCGCGCGGGCGAATCGCTTTGACCGGGAATTTTTCATGGCCCCGGGAAAATAGACCGACGATGCTTCAGCGGCTTCGGGCTCTTTAGAGCATTTTTTTATGAGGAAAAGAGCGAGAGAGATAGGAGAGGGGCAGAGGCAGAGGAGTATTAAGGAAATATAATTCGACTTGAATTTTCAAAGCCGCCACGGGAAAACGCGCATTCTTCGCGATGTTAGCTGGGAAATTGCGAGGAAAAATATCGTGCTTTGACTTGCAACGAAAAGTGGCTTTATACTGCTTTTTTTGCCTTTAAAGAATAGAGTGGATGCCGGTTATTCTGCGTTTCCATCCGTAAAAATACGGTAATTTCATTTAGAGTGCACCGAGAGCTGAGTGAATTAAGTATTGAATTCTTAATCTACCGTGGGGAAAAAATTTTAGTTTAGTGAACAAATTGATATCGCAAAGTCATATCATTTCACTTTTAATTGTTTTGAGGTGATAATTGAAATCACTTGAGGCGGTTTATTGTTTAATGTTCAATGTTTGGTACGGTGATACGAGATTGGACAAATTTAATTATATTTATGTAACAGTTTGTTAGGCGTCTGAATATTTGATGTTATGTAGCTAATTATGTTCAGAATGTTCGTAATTGCAATGTCGGTTGCACTGGAAAGTTTGAAATAACAGCTGTGGAAATTATACAACCGGTAGTTAAATTTCATAAACTACTGAAAGTTTTTAATTTTGAAGAAGGAAAAAAAATTCAAAAAATAATATTAAATTTACAACATAGCATAGAAAAATAAAATTTGAAACAACATTGTAATTAAACCAAAACGAAAATCAGCTCTACCCTTCCAAAACTCCTATCTTTCACATTTCCCGACAAAAAAAGTCAACGAGCGATTCGAAATTCCCCTCCAGTTCCGCGACCACCATAAAAAAAGAGTAAAATAAATATTTTCGAAAGCTCGATTGAACGATGAACAACGGTCGACAGCCCCCTCGCCCCTCGAAAAAGCACTCGCGGCACTTACCCGCGGCCGTAGGTACATATCGATTCTAGTCTCGCGTAGAGCCAGCGAAGGGAGACAGGGGGGGTGCGGAGGCCGCCCGCAGCGGGATGAATCTCCCGTTGAATAACAAGAGAGCTTACGAGCTTCGCGGGGGAGAGGAGGAGGCGCGGGCGTCTTGCCAAAAAGCCGCGGCTGTCATCCGGCGTTTACGCGGCCTCCCCGCAGGCCCGCGCGCGACGCGACGAATTACCGCGGCGAGCCCGCGAGCGACAAATATTTACCGCACCGCGACTTTTTCATAAAGTCGACGAATAAGCCGATTTTTACTTGTACGTCAAGGTGCGAAGCTTTTTTTTCCTGGTGGCTGGGATTTTTTTTTACTTGGTAGGGGATTATTTTCACAGTTATATATAGATAGTATTTGATAAATGAAATTTTTTATACATAGTGTTTTTGTGAAATCTACTATCTTATCCGGATTACGATATGTGATTCAATGCATTTAATCAAGTTTATTATTGAAAATTGATATTTTATTTCGATTACCGTTTTATATATAAGCATCTATCAACCTTTCTATACTGAAAGCATTATTTTAAGGACCCATTAAACTTCGATATAAGTAAAATAAATTTTTACCTTAAAAAAAAAAAATGAAATAGTCTACTATCCCTAAAGTTTAAAAGGTCGAACGCATTGCAGTACGAATAGCGATTCAAAAAAATATACGTCGACCCGCGACGATCTCGAATTTCGTCAATCCAGCCTCTCTCCTCGCCCATCGAAAAAAAGCTTGTCGCTCATATTCAAAAGCGCCGCAGTGCCTCGTCGCGGTGAATTCGCACGTCGCTTCATATTTAAATTCGCGCGGCCCGCGACCCGTCGCAAAAAGAGGAAATAAAAAAAAAAAGTATCCGCTGGGCGTTGAACTTTTTCATTTTTATGCAGATTTCGGCCGCGTAATTGCCGCGAAGCTGTTTGCTTTGGCGACCGTGACACTGAAAACAGCGGCCGTTATTTTCTTTTCCCTCTTTTCCTCTCTCTTTTCTTTTTTTTTTACCCACCAAACGAGACGCCGAGCGCATATATCAAACGGTCCCAATCTGCAAGCGGCTCTTATTCGACTTTCAAAAGCGAGAGGCCACTCCGTTAATTCCCGGCTACTTCCTTTGGCCGCGACGTACTCCGGGCTTTTCGAGTGGCCGCCTCCACGATCCGCGCTGTAAATAAATTCCTTCTCTACGAGCGCTTTGCCCCGAGTGCTTTTCTTCTGCTGGCTGCAGCTTTTTAACGGTCTTTTCTTTTCTGTTGCAGGTGAGTTGATGATCCTATCTATTATCTCTTCAATTTTTGTAAGTACATCATTATACAATTTAAAAGATGTTTAGTTTTTTTTATCATTCATTGGCAGTAATTATGGATTCAGTGTTGAATAATTTATTTTAGCCACCAAGATCCTAAAATTTGCTAAAATTAATTATTAGTCAGAAAAATAATTAATTAATGCCTCTGTGCACATCCTCGTTCTTCAATTTTGAAGAGTTTAATGGATGTAGTATTGCAATTAATTAAATACATAAAGCAGGTATTTCATTCTGTATAAAATAATGGTTTATCTTTCACAGTGAAATACTTCATTAACTTAGAAGGTATCTTCCCCCAAAATATTCGACATACTGATAAGCTATGCTGTGTCTGTGAGGGCTTATTTGCTAAAAGAATAATTTACAAGATTTTTACGTTAGATTAAAAAAATAATTAATGTATTAAGGGTACATACTAAATACAAAGTAAAAACATTAGACAATATTATATGTAAATACAATCTCAGTATAGTACGTATTAAAAATTTTATTGCAATTTCGAATACATAGTAGATTTTTAATTTAGTTGCTAAACTGATACTGACACTTGCAATTTAACTTTAGTAACTTTAATGTATAGTCAAAAACTTATTTTAATAACTCTTCAGATCCTGATTAAAATTCAGCTCTGGTGAGTGTGTTAATTAAAGTAATGATATGAAATTGTTTAAAAAAATACTCCTCCCATACTTTGATTGCTGTTTTAAATTGTTTCCTTTACGAACATTTTTCATTAATCTATTATCTTTAAAGTTTAATATTTTCAATTAATTTTTAATAAAATGTTTTTATCGCGTAGGAAATGTAAAAATAAGTAACTTTCTCGACTCAGCAGTTACTCTAAGAAATTAATTTCTCCCAGAAAAAAACTACACGAGCACGTCTACAATAAGAAGTTGTCACAACCCTTTGTTACTTTTCCAGATCTAATCGCAGATCTCGAGCTTCCCCCGAGCGAGGGCACCTCCCAAAGCCAAGAATCGCAGCGAAATCCCAACTCGCAATTAAAGTTGTGCCCGAATGCCGGGCACGTAAGATGAGAAAACTCACCCCCGGCGTCCCTCGCAAAAACTAGGAAGCCCGCCGACGCTTTTCCCGAACTTTTTTTGCCGCCAGCGATGATTGCGCCTGCTCGGCGAAAAACCGCGCGTAAACAAAACTTTCGGCCGTCGCTGGCTCAAAGAGAGAAGAAAAAAAAAACAAAAGCAAGAAGAAGGAGCGCCGCGGAGAGGAAAAAAAAGAGAGGCGCAAAATTTCCAGCGGGCGGCCGATTGCCCGAGCGATAGGCACGCGAGGCGAGCTGCCACCCTCGCAGGGGCGGCTCGCGTTTCGAGGGGCCGCCGCGCGGCGGACGGCCTCCTTCGTGGGAGATTAACCGTTCCGCCGCCTACGGCGATTTTTTTTTTCGTTCCACCCCGGCGACACCCTAACCCTCGGATTCCGACGCTGCCGCGCGTTGTTTATTCATTGGCTCGCGCGCGCGATTCATCCTGCCCCCGACTGTTATCTAATCTCGTCGCGCTTTTTTCCGGGATTTTTCACAGATTTTTCACGGACGACGGGGAATATATTTTCGCTGTTAAATTGAGATTTTTTTCAGTAATCTGGGAATTAAATGAATAGGTTTTCGTTTAGACTACTTTTTAAAACAGTGTAAAATGTGAAACAGTAAAGGATACTTAACGTACTGCGTAATATGATCAGTGATGATTATTCATCACCTATAAAAATGAGGTATTATTATTTTAAATGATTTAAATAGAATTTAAGCAGGTGTGAATCTTCATTTTTTAGCGATCAGTAAACAATTGCGACGTGAATTTTCATTTTTCATACCGGCTTTCAGTGTTATTTTCAATATTAATCTCAGGCGAGAAAATCAATTTATCAAAGACTTTTTTTCCTCGCAAATTTCCCTCCGCTGACTTTGATAAGGGCATGCCATCATAATCACCCACAATGAATTTCACGCAAGGCAAGCACTTTTCCTCCGGCTTGTAATTCGCTCCGCTTCCGTACCACCGGCGTTACTCGTGCATGCTCCTGGAGAAAAAAGGCGGCAAAACACGCCTCCCTTCGCGAACTTTTTCAGTTTAAAAGTATATTCGATAAAAAAAGGAATTTTTGTTAAACTTGTTCTAACAGAATTTTTACACTTTCAACTATTAGTTTAAATATTTAATAAATAAGTTTTAAATTTAATAATAGAATAATAGAATAATAGAATAGTTTATTGTAAATGTTTTTTACAAATATAAAAACGTATATATGATAAAATAATAAAA
>UXGC01000879.1:0-47412 GCA_900480045.1 Eurytoma adleriae
GGGAACTTTTTTTCTCCCACCGCAGTTACTCTAATTAGTGTCGTGCGAGGCCTACAGCACACACTGTGCGCGCTCCGCGCGTCCAAGCCATAACGGAATATTTCACTTTTGGATTTGGAGGCGGGCGGTATAGTGTATACTGTATATACATGCGATGGACCGTAGGGCTTACCGGCAAAAACGGCGGTGCTGTTGTGCTGCGGGTCGTAGGGGCAGAGGCCGAGACCGTCGTTGTCGTTCTCGCTCACGTAGTTGCCGTTCTGAAACACATAAATTTTCACGACTGGTTATTATTTATCGCCCACTGCGTTTCGATCAATTAAGGCTTGATCAGGCCTCGTTCTGCAGCCAGCGAATTCGAATATCCACTGGGCGGGAGCCGACTTTATGCGCTACGTCGGTCCCGCGCGTAAACGAGATTCGCGGCGGACTGTATTAAGAGAGGAGACGGGAGAAGCAAAAAGGTCGCGTATACGCTGGGCGTACCGCGGAAAATGATCCCGCGGCCTCGGCATGCACGTGACGCAACCCGGCCGAGTCGCAGTCACGCGCGGCTACATACTTATCCTACTTTCATCCCCAATTCCTTTATCCATGTTGCACTAGGCGATATTTTCTTTACGCGATTCTGCTCCTTTTATACTCGTATACATGTGAAAACGTCTCTCTTTAAACAAATATAACTGAAGCGCGCTGCATCGTTCACTCAACGAAAATAAAAAAAATTAAATATGTAATTGGATCAATTCGGTCTAAAAACAGTTATTTCACGTACAATTGAATCGCTTTCTTATACTGCTGATGGAAATTAAGCAGACTTTTTGGGTAAATAAACGAGGAGTGACCAAAGGGGCGTGCACTGAGAGAATGAACTTAATAAAAATTGCTATTTTGAGTACTAATATTGCTATTTTTCATACCAAAAATTTCTCGCTCGTTAAGACCGTCACTTCTTTCCTAACCACAACAGCAATTTTTATTAAGCTTTTTCTCTCAGTGTGTGCATTCGATTTCTTAGATGTATAAATTACTATTCCTGAGCCAAATTTAGATCAGTGTATTGTAACTTGACGGACGAGTTGGCAGCAGCAGACTATTGCAAGTGTTTTCACGCCCGAATTTCGGATAAATGAGAGCTCGTCGTGAGTTTTACGTATGCATGTAGATTGGAGTTGCGACGCGTTGCACCGCATACATTATAATCAAATGCGAAGCGAGGAGGGCTGCTCCGGTTTTATCGCTCATTAATATTTATGCTAAATAATATAGAGTAGCAATATAGCTCTGACCTGTACCGGTATAAGCTCGCTTTCTCTCGCTTTATTACGAATTTTGTTTGCGAGTTTATTTTCAATAACATTTCCTGTTATTATAATTTCAAGCGGGTTACGCGATATAGACTTTACGGTGCAAATTTCTGTACAACTGTAAAATTTTGCGTACTTGATTCGTAGCTATATATAGCATGGATATTCAAGGCCAAGAGTCAGAAGAATAAAGCTGTAATATAACTTATAAAAAGCACGTCCACTTCTCGTCGAGAAATCATATCATAGAGCACAAGAGGGTTAAAGATTTTTCCGGTCAATAAATTATTTGGATCTGTTGGTCGCAATAAATTAATATCTATCGGTATATGTTAAAAAACATAATTGCAAACTAAGTGAATATTCAGTATTCCAATTAATGAATAACTTGTCACTTATACATATTGAGAGAGTACAGGAAAAAAGAAAAATATAACAATTTTTTGTTCATGTAAATTAATTTGTTGCTTTCACCAACCACTCCGTTTTATACTTTTGTCCTTTTAATCATTTTTAATACTTACAGTATTTTATAATTTTAAATAAGCTATTAATAAAATGGCAGTTCCTCAATTTTTTCATAATGAAACTAGGCTATCTTAAATACATTATTAATTGTATTTAATCCGTTCATATCGGGTGATGCTCTCGAATATAGAGCACACCCAGGGAATAAAGTCATCGGGCACCTTGCGTTCTGCCTCGACGAGAATTTAAATTAAGATTTGCATGCGAGAGTTCATGCTACGCACTAAAAAAGAACAGTGTCATCGTTGCTTTCATTGCAATAATTTTGCTTATTCATTTCAGAAGAGCTAAGTGGGGGAAAAGCGTATAAGCCTTACACCAAGGTGCTAGGCCGCAGTAAATGAGATTCGATAGTACCGAACACATGAAAGGTGCGAAAGATTGAAAAGCAGATTTTCCATTGGCGCTATTCGCAACGGGACAATTTTCTTTCGCCGTAAAAGGGGAGCGCAATGAATTTCTTGGCGCGTATCGGCCTCGCGAGCCTCGCATCGGACAATAAAGCCCCGTAAAATCCAAATAGCAGCGAATCGAAGTCGAGGCGGAAGATTGAGAGCATAAGGCGAGAACAAGGCGGCAATGAATACGAAATTTGCTTTTTGGATAAATGAAGAGGCAAGCGCGCGGGCCCGCTGCGCGCCGCGGGATGAGGAGGGCGCGATCGCGAAAAGTATGGAAGGCAATTGTTTGCCTGGAAGAAAGGGGGCCGTGAAATATATCGAGGCGAGGATAAAAGGAAAAGAAGGAGCGTAACTGCCAGTACCCCAAGATGAAATACACCCTTTCCCTCCGTAAATTCATATTGAATTTCTCGCGGCTCGGTAGCCCGCGCGTAGCGCGGCGAAGCCCCGCCGACTATTTATGGCGAATTCGTGTACGACCTTATGCTCCTCTCACAATATCTTTTCATTGGATTTTATTTACAGGCCCCGCGGAAACTCGACGATGAAAACAATACGAGAGGGAAACTGGATGCCCGTCCTAATGGATATCGCCGCGAACGCATCGCTCTCCCGCGCGTCGCTATCCATACCGGTATTGGCGCGGTCCTTGTTTACTCCCGATGAGTTGAGGGAGACGTAGCCGTCCAAAGTAGCTAATTAGAGCTTGTACTTTTACATCGCCGCGAAAGCCGAGGAATGAAGCGCAATAATTGAGCGGCACGGGCATAAACAAATACAGCTGACTGCGGCGGGTTTCCATTATCTCGCGGCAAAAGAGGTGGAGAGGCCGCCGTCAGTTGATATTAAACGCCATTTACATACGGACGAACGACTTATTCGTTATCTCGGTCTTAAACTTCGGAACTAATTATCATTAATTAGAAAAGTTGCGCCTCGACGAGTTTCCCGCTTCGCTGCCGCGTGCGCGCTCCTGCACCCGCCGTACGCTTTGCCTATGCGCGAGCGGCGATAGCACTGTGCACACACCGGCGCGGCGCGCGCTTCCCCGCTGCAGTAGCAAGTTTTGGCCGCGGCTCGCAAACGGTGCGGCTGATAAATCACGCCTTTTGAGCTCCTCGTCGCTCGGCAAATTTTTCGTTTTGACGCCAGCCTAACAGGGGGTGTCGTATCGCTCGCGACTGCGCCAATTCGTAAATCGATCGTTTACGCACCGAAGAATTTCGATGAAACACTTGGTCGCGTTGGAATGGCGATTCAAAGGAGAGGCGAGTTTTATCGTTTTACGCTACCTAGTTCTTACGCTATCGGCCGAATAACGGAGGAAACGGAAAAAAGTGAATTGTGGCCGAGTGAATGTAGTGGTATAAAATAAAGCTGATCGGCACTTTTTCGAGAAGAGATAGAGAGAACGAATCGACTGCGGCGTATGTCATTCGAACTTTGACTACCGGAAAATGAAATCGCACCACAAGTTGAGTGCACCGAGCCTCCCTCCACCCCCTCTTTCTCTCCCTCTCTCTCCCGCTCGTTCTCCCCGTTGCAATTCGCTTGAGTTGTCATTTTTGGTCGACAGCACACTGCATGGTACGACAGAAAAATTACTGATACTGTGGCTTGTACTTCCGGTCTCTTCTATTTTCACGGTCATTTAATTTCGTCAATTTGTATCGTTTTTATAGTGTTTAGTTAGTTGTAAATTATTTATTCCATTTCCTTTCAGCATTCACTCGATCATTCCAAATTGATGTCAATTTGAAATTGTTTTTTGACAAAAGGAGAAAGACTAATTTACATTTTCTGACTGCTTTTTACACCCTTGACTGTTGTAAGCATTTTTAAATTTAATAAAACATTTAAAAAAAATCAGTTTGTCTGCATTTTTCCACATTTTTTTAAATACCTAATATGGCAGGCTGTTTTTGCCACCGCCATGTTTGTGCAGAACGATGCGCATTTTGACCATCGGTCATGCACAACTTGTTTCCCACCTTTTTCATAGTAATAACTATTAGAGTTAGAATAAAAGTCAAATTTTATGAAGTTTGACAAACAATTATTAACTCTAACGATTAATTTCTAATCACGGAATGTAATGGTTTTAAAAAAAAATAATAATAGGAAAGGTATAAGTGAACAATTCCATTATATCGGTCTGATAGAATACTAAAAATTAATCGACAGGATTTTTCGTTTATCAATTCAATGTTTATTATCAAAGATATTGCATGTTGAAATATCTCTCTTCGAAAATACGTGATAAGGTATCCCCATGTTAATCATGCGTAGAATAGTTAGCACGATGCATCACGGGTGTACCCGCGTGCATTGCATTGGATTTGCAACTTTACATCCGTGCATTGCAACGGATTTGCCAATTTCGCGCAAGAAAGTAAAATGGGTGAGGAAAAGAAGTTGGTCGGGTTTCCTTTGGGGTGAGGGGGAGGGGGGGCAACGGGACCCCCGTAAATCACGCAGCGGGCGAGCCGCTGCGGCTCAGCTATAGGCCAGGCTTTCCGCGCTGCCCCCGGACTAATGGACCGCGTCCTTTCCACTCTCGGCTTCGCGCCCAAGACTTTGCTTGCAGCTCGGCTATTTTTCGCTATTGCGCGCGCAGAAAGGTGCACTCGCGCGGAAAATGGCCGCCGCCGCTGCCACCGCAGAAAAGCGAGCGACTCATCTCCTCGGAATGAGATTCTCGGCCCTGCTGCCGCCGCCGATGTAGCCTTTATCCCTCTTTTCCGAGTTCGCGCTTTTATTCGCCGAGAAACAATGTGGCCTCGAGTTGCGAAGAATAAACTTTTTGCACCTCTTCCCGTCCTGGCGTTAGCCTATGATTACGTTAATTCAACCGTCAACGAGCACCTCACCCTTGATTATTTCATTAAGCCACGAGTTCCTTCCTACATTTTTTAGCTTTCGCTTCCTAGATGAAGTTTCCTAATTGTAAAAGAAGTTTCTTGAAAAATAAATGTGTTAGAATTGAATTAATTTCGAACTATTTTAGATCCACTGTGGTATTTTTTTTTTCTAAAAGAGGATCAATTTTTTCTTGGAGCTCTAATAATATAACGCTTTCTAAATTCATCACATTTCGCTAATTCAGATAAATTAATTGCATAATATATCATTTACGTAATAGTACGGCTATTGATTACTCGACATTATCTGTAGGTGTATACTATAGTACAAGCGACAGATAATTGGAAGATATATAATAATTCACCGATATTTTTATATTTACTTATTTACATTTATGTAAAATTTTGTTTACAATATGTTTTTTTCGTTTATTTTACACTTACAAGTCATAATTAATTAGTTATTTTAATCTAAGCTTTGTTTATAAAAAAAAATCACGAACGGCAAAAATAACGTAAGGAAACTGAGGGCCAGAGCCGAGCTACCTTTATTAAAGTTGCGCCGAGCCGCGGAGGGAGTAGAACGAGTAAAGCCGCGAGTAAAGCATTCCTCATTCGAGTCATACATATGAAAGGGGGCAAACTGTCGCTGGCACACGCTCGCCCTCAATGTTTGTCCAGTACAAGCGTAAACCCTCGGAGCTTATTCCTTTGGGCCGTGCATCCTCGCGTGGAGGAGTCGCAATCATCTACCCCGCATACAAGCCAAGCCTTTCTTCGCACGCGTTCCGTTCGGGTATGTAATGCCCAACTATAACGAAATTATTTGCCGTATCGCAAAATAAGCCGGAGACACGGAGGAAGAAAAGGGAGGGGAATAAGTTGACGAATGCGGGTGTGTACGCGTGCACGGCAACGATGATGCAAGGAGGGAACGAAAAAAAAAGAAGGCTAAAGTAGCAGGCAAAGATATTAAGCGAGATGCTTTCCAGCGGACTTAATTGCGGAAACGAAAGCACGAAGCAGACCAGACGCCGCGCGCCACCCTAACTCCCCTGCCCTTTTTTTTGCGCGCGCTCCTCTGTATATTACTTGGGAGTGCACCCGCTTTCAACTTCGCGGTGACGAGGCCACTGTTCGACAGTAGCTCGCTGTATAGACGTCCTGCGGCTCCCCCGCCTGAAAATCACTAGTAGCGCTCTCCAACTTTCTGCCGATGAAAAGGCGGAAGGACAATGCCGCTTGGCAACATTTCTTTCTCTCTCACTCTTTTTTTTTTAGTATTCGCATTACCTAGGACTTTTTCTACCCTTATTCCAGTACAATTTGTGCAATTGCTCCACTAAGTGAAAGCAGATATCGAAATAAATTGCAACGTGTTTTTCAAATTAATGCCGGGTGTCGGTTACAGCGGCCGATACTTAAAGTGTAAGCAGAGAGAAAAACTTTCAAATTGAAATATTAGAAGAAAAAATTATTTCAGTAGCGTTCGTCTTGCATTTTTTTCTCTTATTCTATATTTGTTGTAAAAATCAATACTCGACTGGAGGAAAGGGACTCGAATGATCTGAATGATCAGATCATTCGAGTCCTTTTCCTCCAATCAACTACGATACGAACGTTCGAGACTTCTCAACCTTATTGAAATCAATACTCATCAATTTTATTCTATTATTGTTAGATTGATATGTGACAATTTTGTTGTTAAAATAAGAAACTATATATACATCGGTTAGCCCAATAAAGTGTAAAAAATGGCTCAGCGGATGTTAATTAATTTATCTATTTTTGCCAATTATGTACTGAGTTTGAAGCAGTCTAAAACACAGAATATTTTTATCGCAATAAGATTAATTTATTATATTTCGTCGCTCCTAACGAAGAAAAGCACATTTCAAAAAATGCCTATTTTAATTTCCTATTTTTAATACTAAAGTAAAATAAATTCTTCCAAAACTTGATAAACTTCATACGAATGATAACTCAAGTTAACCAGGTTCTGGAAGAGTTTATTTTTTTTTCTAAAATTTTCAAAATGAAAAATTAAAATAGGCCTTTTTTGAAATGTGCTTTTCTTCGTTAGAAGCGTCGATTTAAAGATCAGCAGGTGCGAATACCTACATAGTAAGAAAATTTTTAATGGAATAGTTTACGGTACAATTAATATTCAGACATGTTACTGTTATTATTTAAATGTCTTAGATGCAGACGAAACAATCTTTCACGTTAAATCAACTGGAGTAAAATTTCATTCTTATTTTTAAGTTATTTGGCTGAAAAAGTCACATTTATAACTCTATAGGAGTGAAATTTGACTGAATAGAGTTAAATGATCATTCTGTACGAAAATCGCTCTACTCTAGAGTGACTCTATCAAGAGCATAGAATCATTCATTCTAATTTTGTGTGAAAAAGTTACTTTACTGTACTCTAGTCGACGGAGTTAGTTTCAATCTAGTCTTCGAGTCAAAATTTGAATCGATTTGAGTAAAATGTTACTCTAGCCGATTTAACATGTTGCTTTAAAAATTCCACAAATATATGGCTGCGTTTATAGTAGTATATATATTACTTCGAGAAACGCGCTTATCAGATAAATGGCGCTCTCGCAGTGTGATACCGAGCGGATCATTCGGAAAGAAGGGCACGGCGAGCAAAGAAGTAAAAGCGTGACGAAAAAAAAAGAGGGGAAAGAAAAAAAGCATCGAAAGACAGAGAGCCGCGCGGAGATTTAGGTAAGTGTAGCGCGCGCGGGTAGCGGCGTGCGGTGAGTATGAAACCACTTTATTCCATTAGCGCCGGCCGCAAAGTCGGAGCTGCACTACTCGAGCATCAGCGGAGCGGAAAGCGTTCTCGTTTTCATCTCGAGGGGTGGGCTGAGCAACGGCTGACTTCCCGAGCCCTCTATACCGCGCTGTGCAACTCCGCCTCATCCCCGGGGTGTCCTTAGTGCCGCGTAACGCCTTTTTACGGAGCATCGCAGCCGCACTCGAAAATTTTTCAAAGGCCGCGTGTACACGCGACGGTCAACGCGAATTGAGCACGGGCCAACCATAAATCACGATCGCCCCGAGGGATCGCGCTACACGGCACTCGCGAGTAAAACATCGTTGCAGCGTGTATAAGTGCATGTTAAACGGCCTCTTTGCAGCGCGCAGTGCCTTTGTGCTCGTCGCGCGCGACTGCCGCGCTTGGGAAATGCTCGATCGAAAGCGCTCGATCGCGCGGCTATCTCCTGTGCGTCCTGTATCGAGCGGAGAAAGTGCCTCGACTCGTAACCTTTCTTTATTACCATATATACGTTCGCCTATTTCCTCAGACCAATCAACTTATGCTTTACGCATTATTTATAAAACACTTTGCATTTTCACTTTTGCGCGGATGTATGTATGTACCCTGGTATCCTGATGCAGAGGGAGTACGCGACGGCGACGAGGCGCCTCGTTTTTCAAAGACCCGGCCAAATGCCGCGAGGATGAAAGTTTAAAAAGTCACTCGAAACTTGAAGAAAATGAGCAGAAGTAACAGCTTCCCTCCCTTCCCTTCAGCTCCACTTAATAAGAGAGCAAGCCTCTGGAGGTAACTGATTAAAGCGAAAGCGACGGACGGGAAAATTATTGGCTGGCAGATTGAAGCCCCACTGGCGTAAAGAAGGAAACGTTATTTAAAAAAGGTCTGTGCACGCTTGTGTATATGTATAAAAAAAAAGAAGATGAAGAAATTTGCTGGGACAAAGAAAATTCCGGAATTTCGGGCGAGGCAATATTCGCCGGGGCTGTAGGCTCTGGAGTAAAACACGAGCCAGCTCTCTGGCTTCTCTCCAAACGGCCTCGTCTCTCGGCCGTGTGTCGGCTGACTCGGGCCCCCGCGCCGGGGGGATGAGAGAAGACCGCGATATTGCGTTCGTGGCGTTTGCCCCCTTCTATATAATCTAGCACGGGCCGAAGAATATATCCTACTCTGGGGCCGGCGGGCGAGGAGCAGCCGACGGGAAGCGTATATTTCGCACACGTGCGCTGCAACCGAGCCGCGCGGCGGCGCACCTATAGCTATACACGTAGTCCGGATCGTCGAACGACCCTAACGAGGGAGCAGTCGACCTATACCGCTATCGTTCAACCATGCTCCGATTCATTTCTCTCATTTAATTTCGCTCTCGTTTGCTTCTTTCTTCTTTTCGTCCGTTCACCCGCGCTTACCGGCCCACTTGGCTGTCTCGTTTGCCGGTGACGAAAATTAACGAAGCGCTCGTTTGATTAACGGCGCGCGGTAAGACCCGCGGCCAATGAAGATCGGTGGATGGTGGGCGCGCGGCCGCGTGTAAGCGGACGTTGGGGCAACTTGTCACATTATGGGGGCCGGCGTGAGCACTCGCTTCGAAAACCGCCCGGCCATCCGCCTACGCGCTAGCCAACGAGTCCTGTTTGGAATTTCGTCGCGGTCGCGGCGCCAATTACGGCTCGACATCCGTGCGGCGGCGAGCGCGCATGTACATACAAAGCCGACCGCTCGCCGCGAATGTCAATCGATCTTGGGGATTCGGCCCCGCTCTCTCGAATGCCGCCGCTAGCCCCGGCAGGGCCCCGCTGCGCCGAGGCGGCGACTTTTTGGAAACTACTTGTTACGCCAGTGGACGCCGAGCGGCGGCCGTTTGCCCACGCGGGACTGCGAGAGATCGGTTCGCTGGCTCCGAGGAAACGAGCGGGCGGGCTATTATTGCGTCGGCTTGATTTCGAGATGTATTGCAAAAAACAGGGAAAATGAACAGAAACTTTAGAACCCATTGTTTTGTCGGAATTGGATGCACGCTCTCGAGCCCCGCGGGCAATGCTATTTTTTGACAAAATGATCAATTTTTGTTTCCAAACTATCTTTTTACGCTACTTTTATTGTGTTAATAGGATAAAAGCGCTTGCGTATACTGCACAACATTGTTTTTTTCTGCTGAAACTAACACGAAAAATAAATACAAAAAAGGTTTTATTTTGCTTGTATGTAATCGAAAATTGATGAAAAATATGGTAACAGTAGACCTTAGAAGTGGGCAATTTTTCAATATTCCGATTCAAATACGAGATATTCGTATGTGTACGCGTCTGTGAGACTTTCAACAGAAAGGAAACTATAAGTCATAATCATAACTGTAAGTAAATTTAATTGTAATCTGTTACTGACGGGACCTTCCTCCTTGCTGCTCTCAACAAAATTAATAAAAGTCAATATTTTAATTGATTTGCATTATTATCTTGCAAAATGTCGATGTATATATACAAGTACCGGGCGACTCTCCTCCGATCAATATTACAGAATGGAGTGCATGGCTAATTTAGCGAACCAGTCAATTAGACAATTAAAATTATTATTAAGCATGATCTGCAAGAGATTTGCATCCAGCGCAAAGCAATAAGAGCTTAAGATAGTTGGCTCACTCAAGCACTCGCAGGCGCTTTATCTTCATTCTGCGAGCGATATCGGCGCATCGTGAGTCCAAATGGGACTTGTTGTTGGCGAACTGCATCTCCGGAGTCGATGGCATTGTCAAAGCGGTACGCGCTTGTACCGTCTAACAGTTTCGTTCGCAGTTGCGCCGCCGTCTCGATAGCAACGAGCTCGCACCGGCGGAATACGGAAGGGAGCAATTTTCAGCGGCGACACTGGCCCCCCAAAGAGCCGGCCGATTAGATGCAACCGTGGATAAAAGTCCGTCAAAGTGGCTAGATTGTATTTATTTTCACCGGGGAGCGCGCGATAAGCCGCGAATACTGGGTCGCCTCAAAACTGGGGAAATTGCATCAAGGGATTTGATTATCCAGCGCAATAATTCAAGCAGATTCAGCGAAGGAGATTCGGTGTGTCTGGCTCTAGGAGCTATATACAGTCGGCGTTATATGCAAACCGCAGTGCGGCTTTTATATGCGAACGCTGCTTAACGATGTATATAAGGATGAAAGAGAGAAAATGGTCGCGGGGGTAAGCGTCGACGCGATTACTTCTATAAAAAGAGCAGAGACTTGCGAGGCGCTATATAGCGCCCTGGACCGCTGCCGCCTGCTTCATTCAGTAAACAATTTACTGGCCTCTTTTACCTCCATTCCCTTTTTTCGACCCGAGAGTCCTAAAAAAAGTCACCTCTGTATTATCGTCGAGATCATAAGGCGCATTTAGGTCTTTTGCATAGTCTGTATAATCATCTGCTCAAATTGGTTTAAAATGTAGAATTAGAAAAAATTATAATTAATCTACTGACTGTATGTATTCATTAAGGAGGACAGCAATAACGTTATAGTAAGTAATTACCTTTAATTTAAATGTAACTACCTTGCATTACATGCATTTATTATGAACTTTTAGTATGTGCATCCTAAATGTTACAATGTGTGCCAAACTTTGTACTCATAACTCTCGCAAATATTTTGGTAATTGAACAATCTAAGGACGTGCATGCAGTAATGTTTAATTTCACCCGAAGTTATATTCTTCTTAAAATTGAAATTTTCAATTTTAATAACAGCTCAACAAAATTAAGTTTTAAAATTCAGTTATTTCTATGTGAAAATTTGTGCTTTAACAACTTGTTTTCATATTGGCACTATGTGAATAATGCGCATAACAATGAAGAAGAGAAGCAGCTTTTCAATTTTGTATGTTTGTTGAATTTTAGCTCGAAATTTTGAACTATTATGTACTGCTTAACAGGGAGAATGAAACATTTCTACGGGATTTCGCTTTACAAGTGGCTGACCTATTTTGCACCTCGTCTTATTCTACCATACTCTCTTATAAACGAGCATTACAATGACCATGCTTTTAATCATTCCTTCTTGACCGATTTTTCCTGGATTATCTCCTAAATAAAATATGTAACCCGAGTAATAAGAAAATTGGATAAAAGAAATGCGCGAAATCTTCCTTGGGATTGGGTAAGCAAGAATTGTCAAGGTAGTCGGTAGCAGACATTTTTTTAATCTAGGGTACTGTGATTTATAAAATCCCTCGCTGAAAAATTGAAGTCCACTATAATGAGCAGCTGCAAAATTGAGGCAGCCTCGGCGAGGCGGCCGCGGGTGGAGAAATAAGAGAAGAAGAAAAAAGTGGTCGAAGCGAGAAAGTATAGAGGGCTTGCTCGTGTACCGAGCTATATTAAGCCACGTGACTGGAATGAGGAGGAAAAAGTCCGGAGGCTCCGAGCGACGTCGGCTGGGAATTTCGAGTTTCCGATGGAAAAGCGGAGGCGGAAACGCCAGCGGAGGGACGTCGCTTATCTCCGGCTGGTGTACTTGACTATTCTTTCGCGTGGGCTGCGTGCGCGCCACTTTCCTTTTTCCTGCGCGCGTATGCATGCTGATCGGCGTGGCGAGGCCGATAAACTTTTCCAGTCGAGCTGATAGGCGATATTGTATCAGAATTTCCGCACTCGCGGCAAGTTTTTGTCACGCGTCAAGGAGACTCGGATGATGTTTTTTGATCTGCTTCTGGTGACTTTTGAGAGCTCAACTAACCGAGGCAGAATTTCAATTTAATTTTAATGGTCATTGCACGTTTCTCATGAACATTCAAGGAAACATTGTTCATTTATTATTCAGCCGTCTTGATAAAGCATTGCCGCAATATATTGTTAAATTTTAATTAAATGTTTACGAATTTATCGGTATGAAAATCTTAGCTGTAATATTTTTCCGATTAAGTATTAAATCAGGTCGGCAGTGTTAATGATCGAAATCTATATTTCATTATTAATTTAATCGTCCAATTCAAGTATAAGACAATTCATAATAATTTACTTATACGCAAGGAATATTTAATACAATTTACTGAATTTATACAATTATTAACTGTAGAAATTAAAAATATTTTCTGTAATTTATTAATCGGCACTTATATAAATACTTATATTAATAAAAGTATTTAATATATAAATTTAGTACAAAATATGAAAATTTAAAATCTTTACGTTCACATTATTACTCTATTTAAATAAAACAAAATTAAACTAAATATATAAAATTCATATTACAACGTTTTGAATTTTGGCGCGAATCAACCACCGGTTATTTAACCACTAAATCCAATCAAATCTCTTTTTCCAAGGCTTTATAAACTCCAGCCATCTTTTTTTAAGAGAAGAATAATGACACTCTCCAAGAACATTAATGATTTTTTAACATGTAGGTACCCGGAGAGCGTTACGTCGACCGTATAGAGCAATCGAACAGAGGAACACATGGTTCGCTGGTCGAATAACTGAAACTTAATTAAAAGGAAAGTTTGTGGCAGCGCTGTTTTGGCCAGTCGTGCTTAAACACGTGCAGGTTTAAGCATCCCTGAGGAGACAGAGGGAAAGAGAGAGAGCGAGAGAGAGAGAGAGAGAGAGAGAGATCGAGCGAAGGAGGTGAAGTAAAGAGCAGCGCGGGGCAGCCGGAAGCGGTAGACGTGATTTATTCCCTCGTTCCTCTCTCGGCTTGTAGCGAGGCGCGCATATGTGGCCCTCTGAGCAATTTCAAGCGAAGAAGAAAAGCCCCGGCGAAAAAGGAGGAGGCAAAGGGATATTCGTTACAGGGCCCTCGAGCTCCCCGGGCACAGCAAACGCCGTCGTTAGGAGGTGCAGGTGCGCACTTGCCGTTCGTCCTTCTGCCAGCTTTGCCGCCTACTTCTTTATGTCATTTATTCTCGCAGAGAAAAAAGCTTTGTTTCTTGGCCGCTGAACCAGAGGAGAAAGAGGAAACTAAAGGTATATTATAAATATGCCCGTTGAATAACTTATTACGCAAGGCTGAGCAGACGACGAGGATGACAGCAAGTTGATTCGGTTCAAAGTATGTACAGTACCTTTAGCTTGGTGGACTTAATTGGTGACACAATTACGACGAGTGACGAACTGATTCGATCTATGCGGATAAAAAAAAGTATTGGAAATTTGAAAAAAACTTTGAAATACCCTTTCCGACTGCTCAATCGGGGTCGAAAGTACAAGTTACTGAGGATTCTAGTGACGTCTTTTTCACGCTACCCTTTTACTCCCTCGTTTTTTCCTCCTCTATACCGATAAAATTCCTTACGAGCTTTGTACAAAGATATAAAAAAGAGGCGGTCGAGAGTCTGGACCACGTTCTACTGTCATCCGGGCAAAGCCCGAGCCTTTTATCCGTGTCGAATCATCGAAACGCATTTACGATGCTCCTCCAGGCTATCCAATCGGTCGAGAAGGGAAAGAGAGAGTGAGAGAGAGAGAGAGCGAGAGAGAGAGCCGCGATGCCACGCCAAGAGTCAGCCACTCGAATGCAATTCACGAGAGCTTATTGCGATTCTACGCTGGAAGCGCCCCGATGTCTCTCTTTTTCTCACACCCTATTTACTCTCTAGCCGAGCTTTCCCATATCAGCTGCGCGCGGCTGCCCTTATCTCATTTTCGCCTTTCCTTCAACTTTATTGTCTCTATTTTCTTCGCGCCGCGTCGATGCAGCAGCCATTGCAACTTCAACAATTACGTCAAAACTTCCAGTAAGAATAAAGAAAACATCTTTTCGTAAGACTACACACAGCGTGCTGCTTTTGCTTCGAGCATTAACCCTTTAATCAACGCATTATAAGATCCCGACAATTGTGGCGTCTTGAAATTTTATTTTGAGAATGTCATAAACAATAAACAGCAATAAAAAATGCAATTTACCGCAAACGTAATCTAATAATCAAGACTCTAATATCTACGTTTATAGATATTTTTTATTAAGAAAACACGAGTAAAGGGTTAAGTACGAGGCAACGAAAATTGTTGCCAAAAATCGATCCCGTTTGGTCAATCCCCTTGGCAACGACATACCTCCTCGATTCTCGAACTTCTCGTTGCAATATCACGATTATTGTCAAGTAAACAAGGTAAAAAGTGTTACCTGTATTCGGAAGTGCTTGCAGAGGGGCTTGTAGGCGTTGGTACCGCAGGTCATGAAGCGGTCCTGTCCCAGCCGGCCAAACACTCGTACGTAGTTTTGGCACTCGTCTTTGTCGCCGCCCTTCAAGTAACACAGCTCCTGATGCGCGTCGCTGCTCTTCCATTGTAATCTCTGCAACAACAAATTCAAATTAATATCAAGCAAAAACTTTTCTGCTTCGTGCGCTTCTATGAAGATACTAATGTCCGATAAATTTTCACGACCTCGTTTCTTTTTTTGGTAAAAGAGACGTTCGCTCATTGGGAAGAGAGAGAGAGAGAGAGAGAGAGAGAGAGAGAGAGAGAGAGAGAGAGAGAAGAAAAAATCTCATACATAATTCAAAGGCAAGAAGTTGGCAAACAAACACATAGCGCGCAAGTACCTTGTAGGAAATGAGAAATTCCGGGGGAGGGCGGGAGGTGGAAGGAGCTGCGACTATGCTCCTTTAAGTCTTCCCTCGTGCTTCCCCCAGCTTTTCTTTTTGTCGCTCGCGCTCGTTTTACTCGTAAGAAAGGAAATTTATAAATTTATCTCGGCCTTGCTTACGCCCTCGCCGCCGATTAAACTCTTTTGGGGTTGCTTTGATAAAGGAAATCCGTCAATAGCGAGCATCCTGTACCATTAGCCCGGAATTTCGTGGCATGTTGGGGGGTACGGCTTTTATTCTTCCGGTGGAAAATAGATAAAATGGACCGGGCGCAGAGGAAAGGCGAAAAAAAGAGGAAAGAGGCCAGATAAGGAGCCGGTCGGGGCCGGCTATCGGCTACAGCCGAGGCGCCGACGGCTAAAACGGCTCTGGAATAGCCAAAGAGCTGTTAGGTCCTGCACACAAGCAGCTCCTTCCTCCATTCGCTCCTCCGAGCATCGATGAAAGCTGAACTAGGCCAACTTCCGGCTAACTTGAACGGTACTTTTATAAGACTCCTCTTTTCCCCCTTGCTTCTGGGTATTTTCTCGGGCTTTTTATTTATCGAGCGGACCGGCTTAGCGGTGCGTCATCCGCCTGGCACCGCGCGCGGCTCACCACATCGGGCAAGCGAAAACGCGCATGATTTAAGAGAAAAGCTCGCCGTCGGCCGTAATTCTCCCGGCGTTTTATTCCTCGCGCCCGGCGCCTTTTTCTTCGCCACTAATTAGAATATGGAAGAGGTAAGTTTTGACCGCGATAACCCCGCGTGAATATTCATCGAGTTTAATACCCTTCGAAAGGATAAAGTCGCGCGTCAGGTATTATAGGATGCCCGTGCGTTTCCCCGTAACCGGTAACATCGTCCCAGTTCCGCGACCCTGCTGCATCTGTCTGTTCGCCGGAGTTACTTGAGAACTTTGCTACTGACAGCTGCTACGAAATTTCATCCCCTGTCTGCCGCCCAGGCACACGACTTTTTTGTCGGTATAAACCTATCCGTTGCATTACTCGCCCGACCTGTGTGTCTCGATTTGATCATTTCCCGGTGCTTCTGGTGCCGCATAATAATTGCACGGCAAAAGAATCGCTAGGAGCTCAAAGAAACTTCGTAGTATCTTCCGCTGTAAGGGGAGAGGAGGAACTGGAGTGGCTCCTTCGTTTGTCATACACTTTGCGTAAGGCTCGCTGCCTCGTCTCGTTTCTTTTGACTGCCGGCTCCACTCTCCCTCTTTGCGCTTGCACTTTGCAGTCGAGGCGAGCGACAGTCGGCGCATAAGTACGCACTCGTACATCTTTTTCTCGCTCTGTCCTGGAGTGCTCACCTCGGTTCCTCGGCTCCTCGGCTCCTCGGCTCTGCAATTAGCCCGCCCCATTAGGCGGCTCTTTACTCTGCGGACAAAATGTGCCGCGCTGCATGACGCGCGCGTTAAATGCACCAGGCACCCTTACTGCTCTTTGCTCTTTTTTTCACCACCCACGAGACACTGCCGCTTGGGCAGAAGACAAACAGTCGCGGGAATTCGATGAAAGGACCCAACGAGTTTGGCAAAAAATGCGGTAACTTAATTGTTCGCAGGGAAATGGATTTTTCTTCTAATTTTACTCCGATTTTTTTTGCAAAGAAATGACAATTTGTGAAACAAATGGAGAATTTCCGAACAATGTTTTTCGATTGTAGTACCAAAGGTCGACCCTAATGCAAAAAGCATATTTCTATTTTCCTAGGCGAACAAAAGCTTTTTGTAGCGAATTGTATCATAATTCAATTCTGATACGATGAAAAAAACTTTCACGAGATTCTCGCGAAAAATGCAAATTTCGGAATGCAGCCACGAAAAAAAGCGCAACTCGCCATATTCCCGCGCGAAAAGCATTTGTGCGCTTTTGAAATGTGCTTTTCTCCGCTCATGCAAAACTTTCAAAAATACTTTTCTTCGTGGAAATCCTACACGCCTATTTTTATTCGCGGGAATCTCACGAAATATGTTTCTTTTCGCGTGTACTTTTTTTTCCTTCCTACTCTATGTGAAATGTGCTAGTCTTGGCGGGGCGCCTGAAATGACCAAGTTTTTGCCATTAAATTGAAACGCCCTTTTTTGGTTGTTTTCGAACAATTTATGCATCCCCTACAGACGTACAGAAAGATTTCTATCAAATTGAAAAGTTAATATGATAAATCTAACCGCACGATCGATCATAACGCATCTGTTTATTGGATCTGCACCCGTATACCTTGTGAGTTCCCTAAACAATAATCTATCGATGAACGATGAAGTCGATCATGCGGAGAAGGAAAATCGACGTCGCAATTTATGAAAAAGACTATAGCACAAACTCGAGCAAATGGGAAAAGTGCTTGAAACAGCTTCTCGCGGTGGTGGCGCGCGGATACGAGAGCGGAGAAGATCGGAAAAGATGGGAAGGAACGGCCGAAAAGGAGGAAGAACGAAATTAAACGTCGCTCTCCGAACTGCCAATCGAACTTTTGCGCAATTTCGATCTGCCGCTCGAGAGATCGAACGAGGTGGACGAAGATAGATAGATAAGAATGGTAAGGAGAGGAAAGAGGATGGCGGGGGCGTCACGAAATCAGAATCACAATCAGCGCGTTGCCAGAAGAAAACAAAGGCCTTAGCGGCGTGCAGTCGAGAGCCCGAAAGTCGTATTCTTCCCAGCGCCGCTTATTTTCCTCTCCTTCTCTTTTTAGCTTGCGCAGCCGGGGATCCTCCGTCGTTTATTATTCAAGATCGGAGCAAAGTTTCGCGTAGTTTTGAGGGAATACCCGTTTTCTCCTCGCCAAGATATTCGAATGAATGTCAGACGCAGTTGTACCCAGAGGAGAATTAAATATTTTACTTTGCCGAGCATTGTCTACTTAAAATAAGCTTTGTTCTCGTGTATGTCAAGTTTTTAACAATCAAATTCGTTAAAAAATTAACAAAATAGTTTATTTTCGCTTCTCAACTATTGCTATAATTTTATCAACCAATTTAGAGGGAATTCAACGTAAAATGTTGCAATGCACAGATTTTGTAGGATCCGTAAGTATCTGTAGGGTTACAAAGGATAAAATCACTGCTCTATGATCATGACTGTCTATTCACCTACAAAGTATTGCACGTTCTCTTAAATTGTAAGAACCTTGTAAGAGGACTTGTTTCGATTTCGGCAGATGTATTCAAATAATCTAAGAAGTTTTCTAGTTGCACAGGAAGAGAATTCCAGATATAATAAATAAATAAATAAGTCGCTACTTATAGAATTTGCTCGCCTCAGCTGAATCAAAATGAACTGCGGTCTCGTAGAATTGTGTTTTAAATTTATCTTAATTCTTGTAATATCTTGTATTTTAAATAAAAAATGTTTTATATAAAAAGAAAATAAATTAAATGTGCCCTCCGAAATGTAATTAACGGAACAAGTAGGTTAATATGTAACGTCTATTTTTATGAAGGAAAAAATGTTGAATTAGTTTAAAATTAAGCTATTGCAGTTTGAAATAAAACTGTGACGATAAAGAATAAAAATATCCAAGCAACGGGGTCAAACATTTGACAGTAAAGACTCTTATTTATACATGCGAGTTAAGGCATTTCACTCAATGTTGCAAGGTGCCAATAAAATAGAAATGATTATTCGAGAACCGATTTGTTAGAGTGCAGCAATGTAGTATTTATCAATCATCTCATACGGCATGCATGAAATCTCAGGTGAGATAGGATTTACGTCGGGAAGGAGGCAGGCAAAGGATAGGTAAGACGTTATTCAGCCTAAGTTGGTTTGCGGCCAGGCGAAATAAAGCGTTGCCTGACGCGAGTCGGTAACGCGAGCCCTCGCCGCCGTGCTCCTCCTGCGGTTTTCCTTCTACTCCGTTTGCCTTTATGAAAGTATGTAGGGCGCAAGAAGTGCGCCAGCTCACGACTCTCCCGAGTAAATGACATGTATACTTTAATCAAGCTAAACCCCGGAGCTTTGCGTAAAATCTATGGGGATATTCCGAATTTACTCGAGACACAAGAACGAGACTAAAAGAAGTTTTGCACTAGTTTATATTTACATGACTAAAATTTCCATTGTAATGTCCGCCAGCGATCACGCTGCATGCAAGGATATTGTGATTTGTATTCGGTGACACCAAATCATCATAAATTTATTGTACACACGCTGCTGTATCGATATGATGCAGTTTTTTTTCCCTCTCTTGTTATAAACTAGTCGATTCTGCATTATCTCAACATTCATTCCGGATTTCCGATATTTCTGTGTCAAAGATGAAATCCAATAACATTTTTACTTCAGTTACTGATGATATCATTTCAAATTGATGCGAAGAATCTGTAAGAATTTATCGATTCTTCTATTACTGCATTGCTCCCTTATAAAGGAATTCTGATTATAATAATTGATGAGTTACAGCCACGAAATACTGCTTAGGAAAGTGTAATTCGAGTTCTTTAAAAATCGTCGGCAAGAGAATACTTTTATGGTGCAAAAAGAACAAGAATAAACTCTATTATTTAGTATTAATGCAGTTGACGATATGGAAAGGCAATTTACTAGTATGCTTTTATTTAATGTAAGAGGAACAGAGGAAGAGTCCGCAGACTAGATGCGGAAAACTTTGAGCTAAGCTAATGGGACTTGGTAACTGAAGAGTTCACTGCGGAGGGGCTAGTTACAGAGGTTTAGCAAATCTCAATTTGAAGGAAACGCTTGAAGTTTGAAGTTGATCGGTCAGAGTATCAGCAACATCAGTATCAAACATTTTATACTCTTTACCTGGTTGTTTTGTTTCTTAAGTTTATTAAAATAATCCATATGGCCATCTGATTTGTTTTTGCAAATTGTTTCAAATCTCCACAAATTAAGTACATTCATTTTTTTAATTCATCAGTAATTGGCAAATTATATATGTTAATTTAATTATATCAATTAGCTGAGCTAGGAGTTGTTGGCCTTCCGATGTTCGGTATTGTGTATTCCAATCGAGTTAGAGTCTAAAATTTTAGCTTCTTTCATTTTTGGAAGAGAAACACAGCTACCACTCTTTCATAGTTAGTGTCAATCGATCAACTTACTATTTTTTAAGTAAAATTTTAAGAAACCGCCTGCCGTGCCTGTCTCACTCCCTCCCATTCTCTCTTGTTCTCATCGACAAGCTTGCACTTATCTAGGGGCGCGCCCGGAAATGAGCGGAAGCGATGAATTATTGATGCCTTCATTATCGGGCTTTCATGTATACACTGGACGCTCTCGCCGCTTCTCTTCTCTCTTCTGGAGCGGACGCTTTCAATTTTGTTTCTATACAGTTGACACCCATAGCGTATCCGCAAGCGACTGGAAGCGCCAGAAGCGTCCGAAGGCAAACTGCACGACGGACTGAGAGAAAAAATATTTAAATTCCTCGAATGAATATAGGAATAAAAGTTCGGACTACAGCTTGGTATAAATGTTTAAAACACTTTGGAAAATGTGACTCTCGACAGAATATCGTTGAAAAATTTAGCCTGCTACTGCTGATAACGTATAGATGGCTCCTCTCTTATTTAACAAGAGCCAGTCTCTGGCGTCTAATCGAATGAGCGCGAGTGCGAGCGCGCTTTTGGGCTCGCTTACACTCCGGTCCCATCAATGCTTTCATCCATCATGGCTTTGTTGTGGCTCGACGAGGCGTCAGGACTCTCATTCTCTCCTGCTCTTCTCTATTAAAGTCCTTCGTCGGTACGTGAGCTACGAATCCATCCATCTAAGACTTTTTATCACACCCCTACTTTACAGTGCATAGATAGTGGTGCCGACCTCTAACGGTTGAAATTGGTACACCGTATGGACAAATTTTACGTTGAAGGGTTGAAGCTTACGGGGATATTTGAATCGGATGAGCTATTGTTATAATTAAAACCTTTTTTCCACTTTTCTTATTATAATCTTATAAAATCTCGCTGATTAAATTTCTATTAATGCACTTATTAGAATATCAAATACTAAAAAATATGCAATTTATCATCCTTTATTAAAACAAATTCTCATTTTTTTTTATTCCATATTTTCAGAAGAAAATTAGTTTAATTTGAAAGATTGTCCCTGTAATACCTTACATAATGTAAGTTAATTTAAGTCATTATTACGCATCTAAGCTCGTGCACTTAGCAAATATTAAAAATCTACCAAAATTTATTATGAATGAGCAAATAACTGCGTGGTAAAAAATCTACAGTAATTCAATACATAATTTAATTCTACAAACGCGTACAGCTGGAAGCGTTTCAACTTGAGCGACAGAATTCCCGATTTTTATTCAGACGCACGACGTAAATAGAGAAAAAAAAGTAGAGTAGAAAAAGGAGAAGGCAGAAGAATAAAATGTCCACGGCAAATGTGCCGTTCTGAATGAGAAAACCTCACTCGTACACACACGCTGATCAGCTGAACTGTTGGCTATTAAAAGGAAAGGCGAGAGCGCGTCGATCGTACGCTGGGCCCTTTCTCTTGATTGGGAGAGGGAGATGGAGAGGGACAGAGAAAAGGGGTAGGAGAGAACTCGAGCGGACATCAGCCTCGGGCTTGCACGAGGTGACTATACGACACGGCGACAGCGACGACGAAACTATAAAGTATACGACGGGAGGGGGGAGTGAGGGGCGAGGAGGGGAGAGACGAGAGGGGGCGGGGAGGGGACGCCGGCTCGGCGAGTTGCAGTCCACCGGTGTATATAGAGGGGCGGCACTTTTTACGCCCGCCGGTAAGTGAATGACCGGTCAGAGCCGCCTCTCACTATGCGCGTCGCGCACGTATGCCACGCTGCATGTGTGTGTACACATGAACCGCCGAGACCCTGCCACTGTCTCTTGCATCTTGGGGTTCTAACTTATATGTCCACGGCTCTCGCATCTATTCCTTCGCCCCGCGACTGTTTACCTCTCTCTTGGCATGCATCATTGCGCTATTTTCTTGTTCCTTCAGCAGCTTTTAAATTTCAGCTGAATTCGAATGACCTGCGCTTTAAATTATCGAGGAGTCGGTATCGTTTAACCCTTAAAGAAGAGGCAATTTCCTTATGATTCGATTTATTTTAATAGAAATATGAGGTCCGTATAATGAATTTGTCCAATACTACATCCAAATTTGTTGTTGGCCCCTAAAGTGACCGTAGCGCGGTCCTTCAAGGAGATGATGCACGAAGCACACTCTCGAGGACTCGCAAATTTGATTCTCAATGTCCTTACACAGATATTAATTATCTTTTTAATATTAATCATCATAATATTATAATAATCTTTTTTTGGAATGGGTGTGGGTAGTAGTTTTCCCAGCCTATGACCCTGCAAAACCAAAACTCCACTGATACCAAGTGATAGGTTTTTAATATAGGCTGTGAAACTGGTGCTTAGGGACCTGCCTTGTCAGCACCAAAATTTATTTTTTCCTCTCTTGCACTAATTTATTAACTTGGGCTATTCGTCTGACCCGTTTCTTAAAACAGTCAATCCGATTTAAACTTTATTAATTTTATTATTCATTCTTCATATGAGGTTGAGTTTGTGGTAGTCACGATTGCAGCACATGCTAAACTTACTTTTGCAGGATGACATATAGATCACTTCTTTAATTATAGTGCTAAATTTTTTTGGCACAATGAAAACAGATAAGACTTTTCACATGACTCGGGCGCTTTATGAGAATACTTTTACAAAGCAATGAATTGCACCGCAGATCTAACGGGAAATTTCAATTATTATCTACGGGCCGTGAAGAAAAATATAGTACCTTATTCATCAACGTACTTTTTTTTATCCACGCATAACTCGGCAATTATGTTTCATACACAAATGACTCTGAAAAGATACTTGACACTATTTTTCTAGTACTGCACTGCAGCGAAAAAAAGGAAAACGTGTTGTTTCTCCAAATTTCGTTATTGCGTACCTGGCTCAAATAGGCACCGAGCAACATCGAGCATTTGTCGGCGAAAAAAAAATTCCCGAGAAAATTAATCAAACGGATCGGCAAGCGCATTGCGCGGCTACCGTGGAATCCTGCTCGGGATCCTTTCCCCCTCTGTTTCTTTTTTCTTACCGACGAAACATACGCGAGTTTCAGTGCGATCCGCTAATTAATTAGTCCAAGCAAATAACCCGCAAACTAAAGAGACAAGGCGAAAGAAAGAAATTGTTTGCGTAGCTGGCGTTGCTGTTGTTCGTCGTCGTCGCAAAGAAAAAGTGCCAAAGTGCTCCTGCCGCAGTTTAGCAATGAGCTTTTTTCGCGCCACAGTTCCCGGTTGCCACTGCGCGTCTGGCGACAGCGAAGCGGCCGGGAACGGATAGCAGGTGGATCGGCGTTTGCTAGAAACGCGGCCGCGGCGCTATACGGACCGTTAGGTTGGCCCGCTATGCGCTCACCGGCACATAGTGTGCGGCATTTCCCCCCGTGGAGGCTCGCGCAGCTCGCCGGTACAACGGACCCGCCAGGAGGAATTTCCTCCTCATTTAAAAGCTCGTCGCACTCGATTCTTTGGATGTGCGTTCGCTTTATCTTGTGGTACATTTTGAGGGATCTGAAAGGGGTGAGCGACCGCTGCACTGATGTGGCATTGTTCGGAGGTGTGGTGCCAGCGATATGGTTATCGAACCTCCCTGGCAAATACATCGTAAATAATTCGGGTGAACGACGTAAGTATGCTGATACCATTGCAGACTAAAATGTTATTTTAAAGTCTAAAAGTCGGTCACGATCTTAGGTTACGATTCTATATACAGTGATTAGGTAATTTAATTTTCTTTATCATTCCTATTTTCAGTGCTATAAGAGCCAAAATATTATTAAACTTTGTAGTAATGAAATTTAATGTTCTCGTTACTGTCTCGCATAATTAAAAAATTAGCCCAGTTTCTTTTCAAATATATTGGAACTTTAACAAAATTTATTATAGCTTTAGTGCTAAGAAATTATTCCAATTTTTTTCCTACGATGTCAGTCCATTACGTGGATATTAAAATTGTCTATTGTTACTCATAGTCGAGATTTTCCTTCGTTTATTGTATAACCTTTCCATCACACGTATGTACAGGGGTGAACAGGGTACACAATGCTTTTTACACATTGTTACCTTATGGTAATACGTATTCCTATACGTATATGATTCCAGTAGTTAAAATTCCGGTAGTAAAATATTAAGATGTGTTGAATGTTTTGCCAATTAAGTAAATGTAATAAATAAATAGAAAGGAATTATAAAAAAGAAAACAATTAAAAACCAACTACATTTAAACTGTATAGTTTACAATACAATAAAGTTCATCCATTCATAACAGAAAAAGGTTTCGATATTTTTACGTTTATGTGCAGTATATACAAATTTATCAAAATACGCATTTTCCTGTAGTTATAAATGAAATAAAAATATTGACTTTGGTAAAGGTTACTGGCAGCGAAATTAACAGTCTGTGATTGTCCATTCGACAAGAGTACGATTTAATTTGGCAATTACAGTTGCTGCACAAATGTTTTTTCACGGTGAACTTTCTTTGATCCGGAACGTTAAATTCTAATTGCTAAACAGCGCGGTACCGCGTACGGCCCATAAATCTCCAGGAAAGCATTCATTTTTCAAAAAATATTTTCCGCGGCAGGCGCGATACGAAGCGCAAACGAATCACTGGGAAGAATAGCAAGGGCTATAGATCACTCTCTTTTTTTTATATATGTACGTATCGCTGATGGCGATGCGGAACATTTGCAAAATCGAGCAGTAATCGGTCCCTCGATTTATCATCGCGACCAAACCGCTCCCCCGTCACTTCCGCGGCCTGGCGCAGTGGCTTGGTATCGCGCCACATTCGCGGCCCCGCGAATATGATAAAAAAAAAGTGCTATGCGGTGAAAAGTAAAAACCGATACATGTGTCACAACGCAGTCCGGAAAAAAAGCAGGCGAACGAAGAGCGGACGCGAGGTGACCGCAAAAATATTGAGTTGAACTGCGGACGCCGCAGTAGATTGCGTCTAGCTGGACCATTTTTTTCTCGTGGCTTTTTGCCTTTACGCCCGTTAGTTTTGCAAAAAAGCACTTTTTAATCGAGCCTTTCAGGTCAGCGGGCGGATAACCATTTGATCCAATCAATATTCAAGACAACACGCCCCGACCATCGCGCAAATGTACCGTTTACATCATTGAAAGCGGATTGACCAAGAATTGGTTAGTGACAAACCAGATCGGAAGATTTGCAATACTTAAAATAAATATTCTTTAAATACGTATTGCCGAAAAATAACAATGATTGGTATAGTTAAATAAATTTTATATACATTTTATCGAAATATTCTAACCATAAAAATAATGAGCGAGGAACTTTCTATAAATATAAAGAGAAAAATTGACTGAATTTTGTATAGAAATTTCAGTTATTTAAAAAAACATTTGCCTTTATATACATTTATATATGAATAAATGAGTTTTAATGAGGAAATCGTAATGAGTTTGAATGAAAAATCAGATCATGTACACATGAAAGTAAGCATCCAAGGGTTTTTTGTTAAAACAAAGCAAAATAAAAATCTGTAATTATGGTTTTGCAAACTTTTGAATTTGTTTTAATGAAGAGGAAAGGCAAAATCATTAATTACATGAGATTATGTAAAGACAGGTTTATGTAGCACTTGCATTCGGCCTGTAATAAGTTTTTAATGCTCTTAACCCTTTAACGACTATCAACGTGACAACGCGCCCGTCATTTTGGCCCATCAAAGAGCTTAAGAGTTCTCTTCCTCCATATTAAGCTCGATTTCAGCTCATCCTAGAATTCGCTTCTTCTCATTTAACTTTATTGAGCGCACTTAAACGGCTATTACTCACTTTTAATTTAAGACAAATAATCGATGAAAATTAACTTCTTTTAATTATAACACCCAAATGAAAATCTGACCCAGCGCTACCGGTATAGCTTATGTAACCTAATAGCTTCTGTACCTGAAGGTTATATCCCATGGTTACGGGCGGAAACCTAGGGCGCGCGTAGCGCGCCTCAATCCTCGTAGTATTATTATATAATGCAGTAACATTATGAACTTTGATTTTGTTAAAAGTGAATTCCAACGAGCATCGTGCGACTCCTTAAAATATCGCTCTTTTTTACCGGAAAACTTTTAAAACTAATCTAAATTTTATCATAGTTTAATTTCAAATTAACTCACCAGATCTGCAATTTCCGTGAGATCGTGCAGGCTTATGTTGTAAATGGCGTTTCTGAAATAAGAAAGGAGAAACTCTGATGAGAAAAGGATAACCAGCGCTAGCAGACAAGGGAAAAAGAGGATTAACGCCCGGAAGACAGGTAGCTGTGGATGTCGCATGAATTTGTAAATAAGGCTATTTTCATCACGCGACAATGTGGGAGTGCACGCGATAATGTATTTCGCGCTCAGCGCAAACAACAACAACCTGGCCAACGCCTAATTAGTGAAAGTAGGTATACCCTCGCGCTACAACGTCCGCTCAAATGCTTCCCACATTGGAGCGGCGCTCTTGGATTTGTTTGTGCGTCGATTTTATGGTTAATTGTAACGCCACGCGAGTAATTGCAAACAAACAAGCGCGCACAAGGTTTACAAACATGCACATACGTCCACCCGGATCGGGGAGTAGGTGTATGTACAAACATTTCACCTTATTCGCATTTTTGCATTGTACTGCCTTTATTATTTTAACTATAAACACTTGTTCAAGTAATATTGTTTCGGTCTGTTATTTCTAGCGATTGACAGGTTAGATTACCGTAGGGATAACTTATTTAAGATTGCGAGGGACCTTGGCTGGAGAGAGTTTAGGTTAGCGGTTTTCCTTGTAGGGAGCAAATTTACACGATAACGAGGCAACTAATAGCTGTATATCCCGGGTTCCATATTCACATCCGCACACCAAGTCAAGCCAACGGCTGCTACGGCATGTGCACGAACAGTCAGCTGTATATTGGACCATTTTTTAATCAATTTTTTTCGAATATCTTATTTAGTGAATTTTGTATACCCATTAATTATTCATTCAAGTTTAAACTGTTAAAATTGATTTTTTTTAATACACGACTTGTGATAAATAGGTTACGCAAAAAATTAGGAATATATTAGTTAATGTAAAATTTTCAATTTGGATGAAAAAAGAACGTGCTTTTTGTCCGGCAAAAATTAAAAATTAAAAAAATGGAAGTTTCTTTTTTACTTGGTACCCTCAGAAATATATCCAATTATAATTCTTAAATTTTTTTTTCTTTTGGTATACTGATGCTTTTGAAAGATGGAACACGCACAAATATTAAGTACCGACACACACGCGCTCTTTAGGGTACAGATGCTTGCACTCAGACTTTGTTGAAACTCTTACAATCATTTACGTGAAAAGATCAATAAATAAGCAAAATATGGATTAATCTCAAGTTTTAATAAACAAAAACTTTTAGGATTTAATTATTAAGTTATTTTTCTGAATATTATTGTACTTTTATTGCAAAAAATCACTTTATATGCGAAAACATAAATTAAAAAAAGAGTACACCGTAACAGCTCTAATTTATTATTCATAAGTTTAGAATGATTGAATAAGCAGTAGTTTAATAAAAAGTTCAATTCCAGGAGGGCTCTGCTCATTTTTTAGCCTCAACATGAGCAACAAGATCTGGAGCAAGATTGGATGAATTTTCGCTTTCTTTGCTCGCTTATCAGGCCTGAAGAGTTCTGGTGCACGCACTTGTCGTGTAAACAAGCGTATCCCGGCAACGAGAGCAGGTGACTACAAACGATAATTAATCAAGTGCATTAATTCTGTTGCAAAAGCGAAGTTAAGAATCTATATTTGACATAGTCACATTTTAATAAAATTACGAGAACAGTTGGAAGAATCACTATTTCAATCGTACGCGCTCGCGTGCGTGTGCGTACGTGCGTGTGTCTGTGTGTGTGCCTGTGTCTATGACTGTGTCTGTATCTGTGTGTAACAGAGAGAGAGAGAGAGAGAGAGAGAGAGAGAGAGAGAGAGAGAGTGTAGGTGCACTTAAATATCCTAGGAAACCGCGAGAGAAATCAATAATCCCGTCTTACGTGTACACATAGAAGCGCTGAGTCGGCAAACAGTTGAAACGGGGGGAGAGACAAAGAGTGAGAGAGACGGTCGACACACTGTTGTAGCTTTTTCGAGTGTTTTACAGCGCGTTTAGGGGATGATAAAGCACGCGGATGAAGGTAAAAAAAGCGGGGGTGCAAGCACGCCCTCCCGTTTGTTCCCTTAGACAAAGCGAAAAATACAAAATGTTTCAGGCTTTAAAACTCCGTCAGGAACGTGAACTCTGGCTTTGCTCCCTTTGCGTATTCGAAAAGGAAATGTTTCGCGCGCAAAGTAAAGTTCACTTTGCTTCGCGATAAAAGGGTAGGAAAAAGAAGAAAAAAACTTACAGATCATTATCAAAATTTTAGCATTTGGGATAAATTGGGAGATAAATAGGCGGCGTCGCCCCCGAGTCCATTACTTTAATTTTCTTTGTGCGCCGCTCCACGACAATTAGGCTAATGTCATTTTGCCGCGCGCGCCAAATGCAAAAAGTGCTGCATTGCCGCGCGCGCACCGCTCGTTTGCTCCCCTAATTGGACGGCGAGGCAATGTTTTTTCATTTTTTCCTCCATTTCGTTAAAGAAAACATCTAGATTTCCAAGCTTGCGGCCGAGTAAGCGAAAGCTGCAAAGAGTCGAGGGGATAAAACAAAACGAATTTAAGACTTAAAATAACGAACATTCCAGATACGTGCAGTCAAAGCGACTTTTTCGGCTAATCAATGTAGAACACGTCTCGAATAATGTAAACTGCTCGAGTGGCGGATGAAGTTTATCAACGTTTCAATCTACGGGTATTCGAATATAATATAGGGAGACGCGTAAAATCGATACTCAGCGAGAGCGAGGTCAACGCCGCGACAAACTCTATCTCCTCTTGTGAGTTTTCCCTTTCAAGTTCGCTTGTAGGTATGCCCGAGCAACAAGTGCCAGCGCAAATGTCTCGGTAGATCGCGCTTTAACACGGCGATAATGGATCAGCGTGTATTTCGTTCGTCGGCATCGCAAGTGGAGGACTGTCGCGCCCCGTCAAAGGCAACGTCGACGGAGTTCGCCGGCCTTCGCGCGCTCCGCTGTGTACTGCGCGGGTGAAATTTTTTTTCGGCGGAGTTTTATTAAGAGGCGCGCGAAGTGGAAGAGAGGAAAAAAAAAGAGTACAGGCAGAAACATTACCTTGCGCCAATCAGGATGAAAGTCGGCGAGCGCTCGAGAAGTTTGAAGTGCTCCACGTGACTCTCGTTGCCGACGAAGCGCTGGCCGATCACTTCCCCTGAAACATAAAAGAAAACACCAGAGCTGTAGTATTATTCCGGTTACTTGCGGGCGCGCCGCAACCACCGAGAGAAAATTGAAATTTTACGCTTCCTTCCTTTATTCGTGGGCGAAAACTACGCGGCGATTGATCTACTTCGCCAAAGTTTAAATTAAAAACCTCCCTATCATAAATTCCGCGCAAACGCCGCTCCACACCCTTATCTTCGCGGCTACCACGATTGGCCGCTTTAAATTTCGATAAAATTACATTCTTCCTCGAGATTTGCCAAGTCAAACTTTTACCGGAGTAGTTGATGGATCGGCTATGGTTGTTAATTAATTTTTCTCGTAAAATTCATTTTTCGTTCAAATAATCCTTTTTTTACTTTCTGTTTAATCACGTTATATTTGAATAAGACTGATGTTTATTTTCCTATCGAAAATATCTGAAAAATAGAATCAGAAAATTAAATATTTTATTTACCTTTTACCCAAATTATTTGCCATTTGTCGAGTATGACGTGAGAAAATAATAGTCTTTTTCTGGAAAAGAGTGATTTTTTAACAAAGAGAAAAAAGTACAAAAGTAAAACCACCATAGAAGTTTGTTTTTGGGTCATTTGTGGTTGAAATACACCATTTTTAGGAAATGTGTGGATGTGTATGTGTTCAGAGCTGTACCTTTTTTATTTTTTAGATAGAGCTCAAAATTTTTGTTTTTTTTTACGATGTGTGGGAAAGAATAATAATGGTTACTTTTTTAAAAAAGTCGACGTTTCTGTAGTTTTTTAAAAAAGAAATTTCATTTTTTAACAATGCTAGTGCGTCAAAATTTCGCGTGGGTAGTAAATATATCTGATTATGCTGACGTTAGTCTCATTAAATTCTGAGAGCAGTTAAGCAGATTACAATATTGATTTAAAGATCCAATGGTTTTGTGCTTGCACAAGTATACTGCGTGTATAAACGAAGAAACACAAGACCGAGTAGGGAAGCTAAAATTTCTTTGGAAAATGCCGAGAGAGGAATGAAAGAAAACTTGCGTGCAAGGGAAGGCTACACCTTCAACTTTCCACCGACTGTTCGCAGCTGCATTTCAACTTTGCAGGCTTGCAAGTTCGCTGCGAAAGCGCCTGCATTCAACTAATTAGCTTGAAGATCCAGCCACTGCCTCTGCTCTCCTCTCCAAAGTTCTTCCGCTCACGGCCGCCGTTATTCTTTCAAAGCCGCATCATGAAAATCTAATTTGCTACCTTGAAACTTTGCTACAGCGTGTCATTTTCGGTAGCACTTAACCGCTTAAAGGGGGGAAGGGGTTAATATGAAAAATCCCCAGCAGGCTCTCGTGAACATCCTCTGGCGTTGTAGAACTCGGGCTGGAGGAGCTCGAGGTTATCTATTGTAAAATTCTATGCATCCGAGAGGGCGGGAGAGCTCGGTTGCGACGTGAACCCATGTATATACATTCGTGTGCTCACGTGCGCCCGTCGTAAAGTCGGACATGCTTGTACGCGGCTCTCTGTGCCCGGCTGCGGTGGACGTACACGACCCCCAAACAGAAATGCGATTGGGGACGCTGGCGGAGCTCTTTTTCTGCACCCCCTTTGTCTATAAACGGAGCTCTAATTGCAGTAATCGGCGCAGTAGTGCAGAAGCGGTTGGATGGGAAACCGTATGTATTTAAATTTCGAGGAGGAAGCAAAGTAGTCGCCTCCGTAGAATCTCGCACGGGGGAGGGGAGGGTTCTCGGACGGCTCAGGTGAGGAAGAGAGAACTTTATGAATTTTTCAACGCACCTTCAGAGCTTCAATCTGTCCGATCGATAGAGAGAGGCAGGGGAGCAAGAACAGGAGAGAGTCTCTGAAAGGAAAACCTTCGAATCGAGGACTGGTCCGACAGCGGAGCAGAAAAGATGCTTCCTAACATCCCTTGACGTCGCAAGTGTCTACTTAAGGAGTTTCTGCTCTAAGTAAGCCACTCCAAGTCGTCAAGGGTATGCGGATTTTCTCCATTTTTACTCATAACAAACTAGAATCCCTTGATAAAAATATACGCACTTTTTCGTTCCACATACGTTCACGCTCATATTTTTGAAAATATTTCTGTACAATAGTTTTCTACTGAAAAATTTGGCGGTCCAGATATAAAAATATTTCGACATTCTAACTTTTGCAAACGTTTTCCACATATAGTGCAATATCTAATATGAAAAAGGACAACCCGCGTACGTAAAAGTTTATTTTAAAAAAGAGTGGAGCTTAAAGCTCTACTAAAAGATGGAATTTTCAAAAACCTTGAAAAAAGTTTAAAAGAGAAGCCATTAATTGACAGTAAGCGAGGTAGATTAAATAGACAGGAAAAAGTGTAAAGGGGTGAAAGCGAGCGGAGAGAGGGTGTAAAAGCGCATGGGAGACAGGCACATCCGTAACGGATAAAGGAACCGAGGGGGAGGTTGCGTTATCGCGGCTTAAATGGCTCAGCTCGACTGGGGTGGGCTCAGCTACTGCGCCCGGGCGGCTCTTCAAAGTTCCGCTGGCGTGCGTTTTCTTATCTCGAGGCTTCCTCGCCTCCTCCCTCCCCCGGGCGAAACTGCAACGCGGCAGGCTTTTGTGTCCGGCCGGCATTGCGGGAACCGACGTATAGCTCGCTCCGCGCCGGCGGTAAAATCAGCGCGAACCAGAGGTGCGACAGATCGCGCTCTCTAAGCAAAAGCTGCAAAGAGGGCCACCGGAGAATAATACGGTATACGGAAGGAAGGGGAATATGCGGGGAGGGAGGCGGGGTGGTAGGAGACAGTTGGCAGTTCGAGCGTGAATCATTGGGTCACGCGAGGAGGCGCCCACCTGCATATAGAGCGCCGGTACCAACTGGTGCCTCGAGCTCTACAGCCACGACGAATCATTCTTTCGCGCGGTGCTCCCTTCCATTCTTTTTCTTGCGGGCGATATCCGCGAGCGTGCGCGGGACCATATGATTGCACCGAGCCCCCCATCCTCATTTAACTATCTCTTCGACCTGCTTTCCCGAGTCGAACCGAGCCGCGCCATTCATCATGTTGTTGCTCATGAAACGCTTTGTTTTACTTCCGGAACTCAGGTAAAGCACTTGTATCAGGGGTCGTTTCTGATTTTATTTTAAACTTCTTTTGCCTGTTTTAAAAGGATCGCTCGACTAGCGAGAGATTCAAAACGGTGCTTCGAAGAGCCAGCTGGAATTCGCAGGGAATTAAAATTTTCCCACCTGCTTATCGAACTGCACGGTTTATCTCCGCGCAGTCGACTCCAGCTTTACGATCCGCTTTATCCAATATTATACAACGACGAGGGAAAGAGAGTGTGAGAGAGAGGGCGAACGGACGTCGTCAGTTGCCGATGCGCTCGACGATAATGGCTTATGACTCCGTAACACGCAAGTATGTTTCCCTCCTATATGTGTGCTCGCGCCCTCACCCTTGCCGCACGCGTCTGCCGCACCGACGCAGTCAAGTGTTACGCAGCAGCTTTTTTCCTTCCCTCCATTAACGTTTCCTTCTTCTTTCTCAAATTGCACTATTCATTACGGCCGATTAAATCCTTGTGCCGCCGATACGGCGGTTATTAAGCAATTTTTCCATATCATAATATAAATTGCAAAAAGAATTGCGCCTAGTTTAACGCTTTAACTCGCGAAATTTTCCTAAACTTGTTAAAACCGCTGAATTTCCACGTCAGAAGTTTGGCGGGAAACAGTTATGCTCCGCGAAATTACTATTCATAAATTTATTCAAATTCAACGGAGATAAGATTATTTCAGTGGAAAATTTGAATAAATTTAGCGAATGCGCTTCATTAAGAATTTATATTTTTAAGTCTAAAAGATAAAAATAAACTGTTTAAAAATGTAGAAGTTGTGTACAGTTTAACGGCTATAAGAGTATTAACGAGCTTGATAATGCCGTGGCCAATTCGATCACGCGAGCGTTTTCCCGTAAAAAGACAAAGGGCAAGGTCACCAGATCCCTAAAGCTACTTTTACTTCACTACTTTTTTTGTCTTTCTTAAGAATAATTAATACAAGTTTCTTAATGAATTGATGTTTTTAAACTTTCTGTACTTTTAATGTACCAAAGCATGCAGTGTCCTTAAGAAATAGCGCTGAAAGTTTTATAAGCAAATCGATCGATTCAAGTGGATGATAATCTAATCCTTACTTTATAGAGATGTTATACAAACTTTAAAGGATCTTCAAACCTGTCACTGAACTTTGGGAATTTTCTCATAAATAATGCCTTGAAAATGTCGTAAAAAATATTGTTTACTTAACACAGCAACCTCATATTAATTTTACAACGTATGATCAAAACAATTTTGTAAAGATATTATTTTTAAAAATTAAAAAATAAGCGATAAATTTATTGTTAATTTAAAAAAAAATCGTTATCTAATTGTTTTCGTCGAATGAATCCAATATATTTCGCATTCTCTTGCAATCAATGTAAAATTACAATAATGCTAAATTTTTTCAGGTACTTTTATAAAAAACATTTCTAGGTAATTTCATTATTTGAGATAATACTTATTTCAGATTAATTTGTTTTAAATATTCATGTAAATTTTATAAAGGCAGTTCGGTGGTAAACATTTTGTAGTAATTAAAGAGGAATAACTCCGGAATACTTAAGAGTTTAACAAATTTACATATTCGGATATCTATGTAGACTGCTGAGTTTATTAAATTTTTTTTTAACAAAAATAATCTAAGTTAATTATTCGGATCTGCTGTAAAGCAACAAGCAGGTGCATTATCAATATTGACATGAATAATACAGGTTGTTCAGCGAATGCCAATAAAGCGTGTTAAAATCAATGAGCATCTACACTGTGCATGCGCTGCATTGCACATTGTGCACACTTTATTGCCTTGGACTTATACCAGTCACCTTTAATAGGGTTAGAAAAAGAGAAACCCTTATACAGACATTAAATCTTATAGTTGATGGTTTATACGATGTCATAGGTAAATTAAGACGGTATAAAATGCAATTTTAGTACCTTGCAATAACTTACCGACGCATACTTTTTTATATACAATTTATTTTATACTTGAACGAAAACTCAAAAATTGAATCGTTACTCACAACTACGAAGTAAGCTGTCAATCGCTTAATTATTTCTACCTCGAAACGACCTTCCCTGGTGTTTAATTAATGCAAGTGAATGCACGTAGGTAATTATCTATTAGATACTTTATATTGTTATACAAAGGAGAGAACATGCTTAATTGCAATCTTTAAAGATGAGTTCAATCGCTTTGCCAGGAGCAAGCATAATTAAGGAGCATAAGGGAGTGCAAGATGTACCAAAGAGGTTCACGTGGTTGGACTTCGTTTTCTGTTCACGCGGGGGCAGAGCTTTGGTACGCGGTCTACAAGTTTGCTCACTGGAGTGGAGCACCCAACGCCTGGAGATGTCAAGCAGCTTTACGTGGATTATGTATGCGTACACACAAAGTCCCGAAAATCATCCAAGTGCATCTAGTGCAACCGCTGTGGCTTCCCGTTAACCAGTTTGCTGCCATGCTTTCGCCTGGTAATTAACTATTACTTCTTTATCGAGGAAATTTCGTTATTTCAAAAATTAGTCGAGAGTGCAATTCTCAACTGCAGTAAGTATTCCACAATCATTGGATCCAGATTCAGACAATTCAATTCTTTATTAACGACAACAATTACGTCCTCCTTGTACAATTTCTAATTGAGTCGTTACTTCAGCTCTTTCTTTTGCTTGGTCAACCGTAAAGTAAGATTATTCTCTGTATCTTTCCTTTTTCTGTGAGCACTGATAACTAACGCCTTTGTATTTCAAATACACTACTTTCTTTTTTCACATTAGCAAATTTTAGAAACGTCCAGTCGAACAAATTTATTTGAAAAAAGCAATTTTTTAGATTCAACTGGGAATCTATTCATTTCAAATCCAGAAAGACACCGATGAAAGTAAGCGTATTAAAGCTATTTACCCGGGAAAGTAAGAAAGAAGTTTCTATCGGATATCGGGTTGCTCACATCCTATGTTCCTCAATTGGACCCTTTATTTGTGCTCGGATTCTTAATTGAATCGCTTTATATCACGGGGAAAGGTTGGCCGAGGTCGACAGATAGCACCGCCATTCAGTGCAGATTAAACCGTCTCCTTTGCTCTCCATCGATTTCGTATATAGTGGCTGTATCCTAACATCTTCGACAAGACGATCCTGTTCTTTTTGAACTAATATTCAACAATTTTTGTTTGTATTGGCCAGGGTACGCGATAAACTGAAGAAACCATTTTCTATACTCCAAAACCCAGAGGGGCATAATGGATTTTTCATTATTGAAATTCGATATTGAAAAATAGTTGCACTAATTGATGCGCGTCGAATTGGCATACCGAGCATTGCAAAAATTGGTTAACCGATGGATTAGAATTAGATTTAACTATATTTTAAGAAAATGTATTCTCTGCAGATAATTTTATAACCTATAAAATTTCACAAATAAATAAAAATTCTGCTGAATAAAAATATGTTTATAAATATTTTTCATACAAATTATTGATTTGATTATTGTATTTGTCAATTCATTACAAATCGAAATTACTACACTTTTTAGATATTTTAAAATTAATTTTTACTAAAGCTAAAGAAATCTTTTTCTCCTCTTAACAACAGTTATTTATATCACATTTGAGTTTACCCTTTCGTTTTGCTCCGTTCCGATTCCATACAAAATGAAAAAAATTTGAACTCAGTTATTAAGCTAATAGCAAACTTGATTCAAGAATATTTTCCTAGTTTCTACTCTGCACCAGAATTACATTTGTCTTATGGGTCAGCAAAGTAAATAACAGAGGTATGAGAGAAAATTACGTAAATCTAAAAAGCAAATCCCACGTGCATTTTTTTGTATACCTGTTTTTTATTATTTAACTAACGCGCGCATAACTTTCTTACATATTTTTTCCAATTTAATTTCAATATTATTTTTTTTTTTTATAATAACTGTTCGTTCTTTAAATCGCAGATTTCACGCTGTTTACTACGAAATTTCCTATAAGAGAAAGTTCTGCCTTTTTTCGCTATTAGAAAATAATATGAAAATGACGTACACGTACTAAGTGGACATTTGAAACTGCTTTTATTATGACTCTCTGGGACACCTACTTCTACTTACAAGCACTGGAGAAAAGAACTTGTCTTAAAATCTAAGAGTCTTTTTCAAGGGTTTCGAATTCAAGTTTTCCACTTGATGATAAAACACGAGAACCGAGAAAATTTAAAAGTCGCGTTGAAATTTCCCTCCAGTCCCGTTGTAAAAGGGAAACACAATGAAAAGAAAGTTATATCGCAGTCGCGACGAGCGCAACTTGGGGGGCATTTTCGTTGTAATGAAAATAACGCTACCGACAGTATAGTTCGGCAAAGTAATGAAGGGAAAAATACGGGAAGCAAGGGAAGTGAAAAAAAGGGGGGGGTGGATGCATCCACGGTCTTTGGAAAGGAGAGTAAATTTGCTTCTGGCGGAGAGTAGCGAAGGACCGCGGGCCGAGTGCCAAGGAAAATAGTCGAAGCGAAGTAGCAGACCAGGTTGACTATGCGGGCGCAAAACGCAGAAATTAAAATGCCACAGTTAGCTCAGCAGCCTCCCCCTCCCGGTGTTCCCTCTCCCTCTTTTGTGTCCGAGTATACCTATGACGGAGTTGGTCGGACACGCCCGATGGAACCGTGGGAGTGAAAGTTCGAGAAAGGGAGCGCGACGATGCCTCCGGGGGTGTAGCCGAAGCTTACCATCGCCGCTCACTCCGCCGAGGGAGGAGAGACCGAGGCACGCCGCGGAGAAGAGTGGCGAGTCCGCACGCGAGCTCGCGTGCTTTCGCGCGCCGACGCGTCAAGATATACCCGCGCCACCCCCGCCTCTAACCAGACAATTATATTCTAAAATGAGTGAGAAAAATCCAACGAAAGCGAGGAAATACCGCCTGTATCTGCAGTACGCTGTGACGCTTTTGTTCACTCTATGAAAAATACATAGCCGTCGTTTTTTTTAGAATCAGCTTCCGTCCCCTTAATTACAACGTTCTACCTCTCGCTCTCGCGGTTTTGTTTTTCGCACATTCTTACAATTTTGTCGCACTGTACGGGCGTGCTCGTGTTTGCACTTTTTCTATATCTTCGCTACTCCCCCGAGGGAGCTTCCGCTTAAAACATTTTTCTTGTCCCGCGGAAAACTACAGAGTGTGTTTTAAGTCTTGGCTAGACTACTATAATTTAATGCCTAATCATTCTTTTTATTTTATTCAATGCACCTTTCGAACCTTAAGTGCATAGTAAACTGAAAATACTATAGGGTGGGGCACACAATGCAAGAAAATATTTAAATGTTTTTATTAATAATTCTTAATGAAAGTGATATCACTTATATAAATTCAAAGCAAATTTAACAACTTGGCGTTGAATGGAATTCTTACAAAAAATATTATATATAAAACTCTAGTTACACGTTCTACGAATATTTTCCGAAAATTAATGATTCATTTGCTTTTGACTGCGACACCGAAATGCAATACAATTAGCCAGATATATAGTTTATACATAATTCAAAGGCTGAAAAGCTTAAAGATGTAACTTGTCTTTGAACTGTGTTACAGTATCAATTATTTAAAACTAGATCTGGTGTAGCGAAGCTTTGGAAGAAATGTTTATAACTTAAAAATAATGCATTTACTCTCTGTAGCAAAAAACGTCTAAAAGTAGCCTGTCCAGTTTGCGAGGATCGCCTTTGATGTACGCTTACAAAGCGTAGATGGAATAGAACAAGGCGACTTGTGTAGCTCGGGGCTACTATACAGTCGTCGAAAAAAGTCATTATTGAGAACTCTTAAGCCGAAACTCGTGGGAAACTTTGAGAGGACCATCCCTCACACTTTAATCATCGTTTTTCTCCTTCGTAGCACTTTAGCTTCTCGATTCACTTGATCGCTTTTTTTTCTTTTCGTTCACAGGTCCTCGTAGTCCCCACCCCCCTCTTCCCATGCCTCATTGCTCTTTTCGTTCATCGTCAGGAGACGTGTTAACGGCGGAGTACAAAGCGAGTAACAGAAGAAAAGTGCTTAGTACAATGATCGAGTTTAGAATGAACTACTACTATTTGCAACTTTCGTCTTGATTCGGTAAGAAATGTGGTAATTAGAGTGCTAATATAAAGCTACTTATAATAAAGTAAATAGTGGGAGTGAAATATATCTAAGACTCCGTCAGGGCTTGTGCTATGTTAATTTTTTATCCTCATTCTTAATCTTCATTATCTCCTTGTAGATGTGCTACAGGGAAGCAGCTATAATTGCAAAAAGTTTAATCGTCATCGATTTTTCTCCTTTCTACTCAGCGCAAAGCGCACCGACGAAAATACAGATGCGATACCAAAAACCATCGCAGCATTTTCCTAATCCGCACAACTCATTATTACACCGCTAAATGGATGCACCCTAGTGCTAAGAAATTAAAGCTCGCTTTGAAATGAAACATTCGAGTAATTACGAAATGCTTTACTTAATCACGCACCACCCTTTGCGAGATGTACGATAATTGCGCGTTTTTATTTTCTTTCAGCAGGCATCTGGAAATAAAGAAAGAAGGAGCTGAAAATTAGCGCAACACTAAAACTTCACCAGTGCTTCTTTCGGTCATATTGTTAGTTTTACGTATATGTATGTACACGTACAAGTCGGAAGTACGTAGAAGGGAGTTAATGGGCTGGAATATTCGTGGAGGTAACGTAAAAAGAGACCAGCGTTTTTTCTGTTAGCTCAAACGTATCCAGGCACGCTTCTATTAGTTTTAACTGCTCGCGGGAGGACGACAAAAGCCACAACAAAAGTGTTGGCGAGAAAGAACCCCATACTCGAGCAAAGCAAGGCCTCCACCTTTAAAGAAGAACGGCAAAATAATTGAAGCGATTTCCATCAAAAGCTCAGGCAGCGGCCAATATGAGGGTTATGGACAAGATAGAGAAGAGAGAGCGAAAAGAGAGTATCTTAACTTATTCAATTTTCAATAAATAAGAACTATTTTAACCATTCAACTAATTTCTCGTATATTTGAAGAGAACACTCTGAAAAACAGCGAGTAAGGCGATAAGGATGATGTGGGAGCTCAAGTGTCCCGCGATTATAGCTTCGCTTCGTGAGGAATTACGTGATGCACGGAGAAAGAACTACGAGGACAGAATGCCATAAAGATTAGCGGTTTGTTTGCTTCATCTTAACAACGGAGTATTATTTATTTGAAAAAAAGTGAAATCTCTTTTTTCCGACATTAATTCTCGTCCCTTGAACCGCCCGAATCGAGCGATGCGATAGAGCGTTATCGTTGCCTTTTTATAATAAGAGCCAAATCTATCGTCGCTTCCTATACGAAGACTAACAGATCTCAAAAAGGCATATTTTAATTTGCTGTTTTTAAAGTACCAGAGTGAAATAAATTTGTCTAGGGCAACTTGCATCAGGTTTTGATAGAGTTTTCTTTACACTAGTACTTTAAAAGCGACAGATTAAAATAGGCCTTTTGAGGTGTACTCGACTTCGTAGGAAGTGGCGATATAAAGTATTTAAATCCAAATTTTTGATTATTTATTTTCTGTCGCATTCATATATACTTACATTTAATGCGGCGTTAAGAAATTCTATAAACTCGCGCGCGCCCCACGGAAGCCGAGATTCCCCGCGGCTGAATCCGCGCTTTCGCAGTCGGGCGCACATGCACATTTTCTCTTCGCGTCGGCGGCCAACAAAAGAGGAACTTCCTTCCAGAGGAGAGATTGGGCCGATGAAAAGTCCGAGTGACGAAGACGGATCAGCGCGCGCGGGGAAAGGAAGGAAGATCACTGGGAGGCTTTTCACCTGACCACCACTTTGGATCGCCGAACGAGCTTAGCGCGCGCGTGTTCCGCAAGCGCGCACAAAGGGGAGTCGCGCGTGCAGGCTGTGATTGATCGTGTTTACGTATTCGAGCCGCCTCATCTCCGGCGCAGGACGCTACACTTGTTTTTTTTTTCTACCCTCGGATATTCGATGGAGTACGGCGCACTTGAGTCTACAAACATACAAGCACTAGTGACGCCGCAGCGACGGAGCAACGCAAACGCGACGCAAAAGCTTCGACTGACGAAAAGTTTGCGATGTGAAGTCGAAAAAAAAACGGGAATTTTGACGCGGTGCACGCGAACGCAAGTAAATGGAAGAACAAATTGCTGATGGGCAACGGCCAATGGTAATAGCGAATGGTTCACCTGCTGCTCGTGCACGAAATCGAGTGAAGTTCAGGACTTTGAGGGCGAGCTTTACTCTACGGGTGACGTTCATGCATTAATAAAGCGCATAGGCGAGGCGGCAAAGTTCCAGCGTGCCCGAACGAACGAGACGATTCGATTCCAAAGTTTGTCGCGCAAGCTTTGTGCGCGCTACCTGCAGTCCGCTCGCGACGGCTGGCCATTGGCTTTGCCGGCGGACGATCGGCTCGAATAAAAAATTTCCGGTCTTCAAAGGTCGCCCGTTATTGAGGCAATCGTGTATGCCGATTTTCATAAATAAAAAGCTAGGCAGAGAAAAAGAGAGGGAGGGAGGAGGGTGGTGGCCCATTAAAATTGAGGTCGCAACTGCAGTAAAAGAGGCAGGTAGAAGAAGCGGCTGCATTCAACGCTGGTGAGGAAATTTCAAAAAGCAAGTCCGCTGCTCTAAGGAAACGCGTAAAAGGGAATCTGGAGGGTCGGCGCACTAGCAACAATCTACCGGCCTGCGATTTACGGAGATCAAAGACGGGCGCTTTTGTACACAGTGCAGCCGGCGCTGCCTCGCCCCCGCGGCCATGCGGCTCTATCGCTGAACTGATAAGACACACGAACACATGCGAGCCGTCTGGCCCGCGTCAACGCATAGTCAAACTGACGCGGGGTACGATCTTCGCGGAAATAAAAAAAAGACATCGCCTCTTCCCCCTTTTTCTTCTCTTTTTGCGGGACCATTAACCGAGAGCGCAATGGCTCTCTCTCTGGCAGAGGTTTCGAGATTTCGATTTGTAGGTGGATTTGCTGGCGGGTGAGTTTGCGGCAACTCGAGTCGGTGGTGGTAAGCGCGCGCGCGTGCCAGGGAGAATGCCCGCGAGAAACATTTGTATCTGAAATGTTCGGGCGGGCCCGGGAGAAAGATGGATGTACGGAGGCGGAGGGCAAAACAAGGAGATATAACCGACGAGGGTCGCGGCACAATGATGTTCACCGGAGAATCGCACGACCCCCCTGGAGAGAATCCCACCCGCCACTATGCAGATGCAACGAACAAGAGCTGCTTTGCTTTCTTGCTCCCCAATGGCCGACCGTACTTAACGCTCGAGTCGCGCCGCTAATCTGCTTCTCTTAAAAAGATCTAAATTAAAAACTCGGAAAGCAGTGAGCGAGATGAAATCAAAGAGATAGTGAACGTATAATCTTTTGATGTTCGCAGTTTTTTGTACGGAAATTCAATTCATGTAAATTAATCGAAAAACGCGGAGTAAAATGCGGCCAATTGAATTTTCTAAAGTATTTTCTAAATTAACCAAGAATCAAGTGGCTGTGACGTTTAATTTAATACCTGAATGACTTGAACGCAGACTGGCACCATCGCGATAAACTAGGGCCAATAGGCTGCGCTAGAGTAACGATTTCGCTGCCAATGGTAAAAAGCGGCTGGACACAAGCCTATCGCGATCGGGCTGTCCTTTGAGGCAATTCAGTTTATCGTGTTCAGGCACACACGAGGACGATCCTGTCTAGTTACAAAGCTCGACATCGAAGTTGAACCTCTCCTCTCATCCCCCCTCGCAATTTCTCTCTTTCTCTGCTTACCTAAATGCAACTTTGTAAATTTAACTGAAGCATGAATTTGCGAATTGTTGGCAGGGCGCGCGCGCGCCTACGAGCCCTTCTTTGTGTGGCTTTTTAACCGAGATTATGTGGATGCCTGTGCTGCAAGGGCCGGGTTCGCTCGCTCGCCGGTCGGCTTGAGAATCCACGAGTGCGCCAGACGAATGCGACGGATTGGCGCTCGGCCAAGCTTAAAACCGAGCTCAGGCGGCGCTAAAATTGAAAGAGAGGCCCGCCGGAATAAAAAAGCGATTCCTACTGCGGGCGAGCCCACTACTCCGCGGCCATTGACTAGTACGTCAGTCAAATTGGAACTGTATATAGGAGCTCCCATCCGCCGAAGAGCGGGAAGAAAAATTGCCGAGAAAAAGTGAAAAACCAGCGCGTCGCCGCGTCGCTCGGCTCCTGCCGCCGTGTTATACGCTCTCTATCCGCCGGAGGCCAGCCAATTTTTTCCCCGAGAATTCGGACAAAATATACTTGCGCATTCGGCGCGGAGCATTTCAATAAAAAACAATCTCGGATTGCCGTATTTTCAGGAGTAAAAACTATGGCGACATTTTTAATGTGTGCAAAATGCAAAAAATAGGTAAAAACATCGAAATTTTATAATTTCCAATGCTATAAATATGTATATGCACAGCACCAATTTTTACAACAACTTTTTATCCTTAATAATGTGAAAAGTGCGGAATTATTTGTAGTATTTTCCGTAATTCGATATTTACGCAAATAGAAATGCAGAGCATCATTGAAATTTGGCACTTAGTTAATTAAATTGATGAAATTGACTGCACAATAAATTACAGGAATGTCCGTTAAAGAAAAAATCGATCGATCTTCAAATATAAATTATAAACTGTAATGAAATATTTTGTAAAAAGAAGTCAGTAATTAAAAAAAAATAAATAAAATCAAACTAATTAAATTATATCAGGTGAAATAATTCCGAGTTATACTGAATAAACTTAATTTTTACGACAAATTAACATAAACCAATCCCGTTCAAAAGATCATCGTCAAGCATTGCGCGGGTGCATTAATATACACCAATAAACGCCCGCCGGCGGCAGTGCACAGGTAAGCTCGGGCGGGAGTGCAGGGGCACCGGCACCTAATTGAATTATGTTGCCGGTGTGCCTTGGCATGATACGGCCAACCGAGCCTTGCGCGCGTTCTGCCGCGCCGCGCGGACGCGAGCGCAAAAGCCCTCATACTGAATCAACGGGAGAGCGCGACGGAGAGGCCTCGACTTGGTCCAAATGTAATGAGCGCGAGCGGCTCAGATAAAAGAAATATAATGCTAATGGAAGTAGCGAGCCGCGGAAGAGAGATGCGGCCGGGCGATAGGGAACTGGCGCATTGTACCTGGCTCCTCCGCAGGACGGTCGTCCTCTCTATGACACAATGCCGCGCGTATCATCCGAGATATGCAAATTATCCTGTGCGCGAGCGTGTGCGCTCGAGGCGAAACTGAGCGGCGGCATCGATCGCTCCGCCGGTGCCAGCCCCCAGTGCAAACACTGTGTGTATACTCTCTCTCTCTCTCTCTCTCTCTCTCTCTCTCTCTCTCTCTCTCTCTCCTGCGGCACTGATAATACACGCGTTACGGGAAATCACTTTGAAAGATTTATTTTTCTTTCATAGGGATCTCGACCAGGCGGATTGTGAGCAACGCCACTGCTTCGCCTTGGATTTTCGCTGTTTTGGATAATGCAAAGTAAGCCAGTGAACAAAATTTTAACCTTTTGCGGTTTGTTGCTATATGTATAGAAGAAGTTCGACTTGCGAATTTGGGAACTGATCTCATCGGTTACAAAAAAAAAAGAAAGGAAAACATCGATCGTGTATAGGGAGAGTACCACGAGCCACCGCGTTCACTGACATTAATGGGTCCGACGTTTAGGGATGGTTTTTCAGCCGGATCATCGGATGCGCCGTTCGCGTGTCGCGCGACACTTCAGCTCGGCAGAATTTTTATGCCCGGTCTCAGCGATCGATATGCCCGTTCTCGCCGCTATAGATAGCAGGGGCTTCATCAATGGGCGGCACTGGAATGGGAGATAAAATTTGAATTCTCTTTTTATTAAACTCCTCAGGTGGTGCGTTGAATTTACATAGGCACATTTTAATATGAACTTGCCACCGGGCACACCAAAACTACCGCTCTCAGATTTCCATCGAGCGCTCCATAACAGACGAGATTACATGCACGGGTTTATTAGTCGCTTAAAGGTACCGTACCGTAGACAGGTGCACCATTTCTGCCTGGCATTGAATGGCGCGTTACCAAAGCCCGGTGTTATACATTTATAATACCTTTTTAACGCGGCTCAGAATCAAGCGCGTGAGTTGAAGAGTGAAGAAAATGAAAGATTAGCACGAAAGTTGTCAAGAACGCGAGGGGTCGCATCTATTTTTAAAATAACAATGGCAGGATTTTGCGCGAAGCACTTAACACTAGCTTTAAATATATATCTATGTCAGGATGATGTGAAGCACGCATTTCCTCGTTCCTAATGAAGAAAAGCACATTTTAGAAAAGAACATTTTTAAAGCACTAGAGGGTAGTGAACTCTTCCAGGACCTGGTAAATTTGAGGTATCATTCGTATGATTCTCTAAGTTTAGGGGCTTTGAAATGTGCTTATCTTCATTAGGAAAGACGATTTATTAATGCAATTTCATTAGCTAGTAAGAATTTCCGGTTGAAAAGATAGCGCCAAATTTAATCTAACAAATAAACAAATAACGCATCACACGTAGAATGCTTGCGAAGCTCGTTGGATTTTGTCGGTAAGTATTAAAAAGGAAAAAAGAGCGCGCCAGAAGCAACAGAAGCAGCAGAAAGACAAGGATAGGTGGAGTGCGGAGCCGAGTGTCAGTGCGAGCGTGGCACGAGAGCCGGCTTGAATAGTGTCGCGAAAGGACCTCTCGTGTAGGAAAGGGAGGAAAGTACTCTAATGATGAGCCATTGACAAGAGTGCGCTCAGCCGTTCTATAATGCACGGGCGGCCTCTAATCAGACCGCCGGCCGGATAAGCAATCAACATTACTCTCCACTTTCCAGTGAATTTGAACCCCCTCGTCCTTAGTTTCGGCGTCAGTCGGCCGGCGTTTATTGACAATCACCGGCCCGGCCGGCCGACCGCGTTGCGCGCTCATCCGTTTGTAACGCACGCCGCGACTTCCCGATCATCGTCGCCCTGTCACCGCGCGCTGCTCCAGATATTCGATTTCCAGCGGTACCAGCTGCCCGCCAGGCATCGCGCAACTGAAACCATTTCAATTGTCTTCCTCCCATCAGTCGTCGTATAATCTCGTGATAAATGCCAATGAAAGAAAATAGTCCGCGCGCGTGCTCCGACCCACCGAGCCTCGGATAAGCGGCTAAAGTTAATTTCCAAAAGAAAGGAGCATATACCGCTGTAACGGGTGGAAGCGAACGGCGGAGCATCGGAGATTATTGTTATCGCTGCTATCAGTTATCGGCAAACGATTTTCGGGATTCGCCGATGGAAATCTGGAATAAAAAAGGCGCGGGAGAGATGAAAAAAAAAGTGCGATTTAGGGGAAAGAATGGATAAAAAGAGAAAAACCAGGGGGCAGAGGGGCGAGAAGACAGGATGATAAAAGCGAGAAATCAACGGGACTTTTTCTACCTCGCGAAGCACCGCGGGCTCGTTTCGAAAAGCCAAGTGTTAAATCGAGCAGGCCGCTCGCGACTGCGAATTAAAGGGGATAAAAAGCGCAACGGGGCGCGTGTGCAATTCAGCAGTCGTGCGAAATCCCGGCAGTCCTCGAGTTACAAAGGGAGTGGAGCGCCGGAGAGCGAAAGAGAGACGGAGTGAGGTGGAGCGCGGGCGACGTGAATCAGACGAATCACGCGAATGGAATAAAAGCAGCGCGGGAAAAAAGAGGAAGGAGCGTCATTGTCGGCCGGCGGAAAGAGGAAGGAGACAAGGTTGCTCATTTTTATACCTGGCTAATGAGTTCGCTTGTATCGGTGGCGGAAAATGAAGCGAATCGATTGACTAACGTAAAGTTAGTAAAGGAGGGGAGGGGGGACGGGGTTTGTAGGGCTCTCCGGTACGCCTTTGCCTCGAGTCGCAGTAATGGGCTAACAGGCTAATGCCGGCACACGGCATTCCAACCTCTGATCCCCGGGCTAAGCAACCGCGACCCACCGACTCCACAATTATTCAAGTCAACTGGCCGAGCTTGAGCGTGGCCAATCGACAATCAAGCACGGTCTTTATTATTTAATACTTTAGCCGTCCCCCAATTATTCAACATACTAAACTGTAAGATCGCTAATGTTAAAAAATTGAGCGTCCACGAATATAGGTCGCATCTGATCGTATCAAGTGAGCAATCATAAGGTCTACTTCAATAACTAAAGAGAGGGAATGCATTATTTACTTTTCCTGTAAATAACGTATTGCTTAATGAGATAGATAAGATAATTGAATAGATCTGGCGCCGCGACGACATCGCTAATATACTTTTACTACATTTAAAACTTAATACTAATAGTACATGTAAAACTTGATTGAAGGGAATTTTTTATTTAAAAAAAGATTAAACATGTACATTTTAAATTCGTTATTTTCAACAAGTATTTTTTTTTTAAATATAGGTACTTCGGGGAAAGCGGGGCATAGCGGGCCGCGGGGCGATGTGAACCTTCAGGGCATAGTGGGCCACCCCATTAAATATGTTC